>JAUUDZ010010936.1:0-11589 GCA_032361705.1 Panulirus versicolor | reverse complement strand
TTTCAGGAAGTCTTTTTCTCTGTCTACCATCCTTGTTGCAAAGCGGGTACATGTGCTTCATTCATGTCTAAGAAAAGCAAATTTTCATAGATCGTTGATAGCAAGCAAACCTAGTTACACTCCTGTTGTTCTCCAATGCTGGGCTAGTGTGATGATAGCATTGCTCTGTGCCTAGTCTGTATAAATGATCTATCGTAGGATGTGAACTCAACTGTTTATGGTTCTGCTCCTTTTAGTTATAAGTTAGTTTTGTACAATTCCAAGTGTTTTCCATCTACGGGTCTGAGGTCAAGCCATCTAGCTAACTTTGTCTCTCTTTACTTACCATCTGATGTCAATCTAATCAATTGACTCTGATGTCTATGTCTATTCTGGATCGCATTAACACCCTCATATTATGCACTTCAGTATCAAGCAATTTTCTTTTTATATGTAGTTTAGTTTTGTGTGTTACTTACGCAGTATTGACGCACACCTCGGATGTGCACTACCTGCGCAGTATTAGCGTACACCTAGGATGTGTTACCTACGCAGTATTAGCGTACACCTCGGGTACACAGCAGGAGTACACGGCAGGGGAACAGCGCAGGTTACACAGCTGGAGTACACGGCAGGGGTACACAGCAGGAGTACACGGCAGGGGAACAGCGCAGGTTACACAGCAGGAGTACACGGTAGGGGTACACAACAGGGATACAGAGAATACACGTCAGGGGTACACAGCAGGGGTACACGGCAGGGGTAAGCGTCCAGTGACATCAACCCAAACCTGGCGCTGGGAGGAGGCCACCTCCCTCCCTGTCACAGTCATCCCAACTGTCTCATTAAGGCTGTGCGGAGCCTGGCTCTCCCTCGCCTTGTTGGCGCAATCTGTCACGTTGGAGGGAGTGGCAGCAACTGGCGCCGACATGCTCTCACTTCCCTCCCTCCCTCCCTCCTTCCCTCCCTCCCACTTCTTTAGATTAACTCATATATTACCATCTGTAATTTACATTCATCTACTTTTTAAACATTCTCTTTTCAGGATTATCTGCTGCTTAAAAAACGTCCCCAATTTGCAAATAAAACTATGAGCTTCAGGCAATGAGATATGAACCCAAAAATTGAAACTATCCGATGATATATGAAATGTTGGATGGTAGGAACCATTCATATCGCTCTGATTACAGCAATTCCTCAATTACAGCAGTGAAGTTTCAGACATACAGGAACTGCCCCATGTGAATTTCACATTACTAAAATATCATATGAATGGACCTCCGTGGTGTAGTGGTTCCTGACCGTGACGCATTCATGGGCCACACAGGGTCGAGCTAAATAGCCTTACACTGTTAGCGTTATTCTGTCTGATTATTTTGGGATGATTTCTTCGATAAATGCGAGACGAGGCAGTTGTTGCAAGTGACGCTACAGGGAACTAGTTAACATGCTGTCGGGCAGTCTGACTGTCGGATAGGGAACGTGTTGCCACCGTACTCAAGTATCGGCTGATGACTGGAGGCCAGTTATGTATGTAGACAGCTTCTAGCACTCCCACGCGTCATTTGTCTGTATTTACTGCGATGACAGAAGTGTTTCTTTCCATGTGTTCTGTAGTGAGGGCAACAGCATGTTCCCGCCAGCGATGCTGCTCGGGTAGTACCTAGTTAAGGGAGGTTGATGATGTGTTGTCTTAGGGGTAATAACTCAATGCTCAGTATAGCAAATGTATTATGATGTGTAGTTCTCAATCCTACAATGATTTTGGTGAACTATATGTCTTCAACTAGTGTCCTGAGAGTTGAAATGGAACATAGACTTCTACACTTATAGAAGCGTCCATTACACCGTGTTGGTGTATAATGTGCACGTATGAAAACAACGGAATAAAGTAGCAGGAAATTTTTCACTAATGCAAAAAGATGTTGCGATGGAGGTGCCAAAAAGTTAGCAAACAAGAGAAATATTACCCCACATGACTTCTGATAAAGTAAACAGAACCAAAACTCATTCATGCTAGTTGAAGTACCGTGAGATGGCAGAGGCAATGATATAGACATCTTTGAGAAGAGCGTCTTGGAAAGTTTTAGACAAAACTAGTATTTAGTTGCAGTGAATGTCAAGCCATAATTAGTTCATGATATGTGCATATATCTGTTTTCTTTGATATTCAAAAGATATTTACAGCCTCACTCCATCACGTCAGCTCATTCGTATACTGTTGCTGGCGCTCCTAGAATATCTCCCAAGAATGTTTGTTCGATCTTAATTCACTGCCAAAGTGGAAGCAGCACGCTACAGTCTCGAGGCATTGTCATTCTTTTCTTCAAACACTTTCCCGGCATAAACTATGCCGTTGAGTTAACTTTGGCCAGGAGGAGCTTGGGGTTTGCTGAATGAGCGACAATGACACCCAGGGGGAGGACGAAGTAAGCTGCAGGTAGGTGTGAACGTTACTGTGTCGTATGATTCAGGATACAAGTCTATATCGAGGGATCGTTCCCGTAGGACGAAAGGATATAAATGCTGCTGTTGCCCTGTGGGTGAGTTTGTCTTAGCGAGATCAAACACACTCGAAAGTCAGAGGCTTGACAACAACATGTCTGTTGCTGATGATAATGGGTAGTTTTTATGAGGCACAGGGAGGTTGTTGCACACCATTTTCTCTATTTTGGTATTCAGAAAACTTTCTGTTGACTCTCTTGAGTTTGACAGTATGATCCTTGATCCTCAGAGGTCAGGTCAAAAGGTCATGCCATGGCTGTAGGATCAGTGTTTACTGGAGGGGTTTCGGATACCTTACAACTCTTTACATATAGAGACTTTTCTGTGCAGCATCAGCGATGACCAACGGAGCACAGAAACTTGCAAAGAAGTTTTTATGACAAAATAAATATGGTTCATTTGTATGCAAGAGTTAGCAGTAATGTCTGGCTCACTGATCACTAGAAAGTGCTGAAAATCTCACTACGTTGAGCCGTATGATGTCCTTGTAATGTTGTTTGGCCATAAAGTTATATTTAAAGGAGACTTACGTAGGCTCAGCAAAGCACTCGTAATACGGATCTATTTATTGCATCAGACACTAAGATGATTCATGTCCTTTTTCTTATTGCAATGTATATGGAGCATCAAGCCCGAGTGGCATCACATTACATTTGGATATCATAATTATACTATGACAGATTATACCAGCACATACCTCCAGGACACGTGCGTTGCTGAAATATCAGAATATATTGAGACACTTCCGTGGGAAAAGAATGAATGTATAAGAAGACCATTAAATGAAAATACGATTAAAACTTGATATATGAGATGTGGTGAACCCAGCGCTGCTCAGGTGCAGAGTGGCCAACGGGGAATTCTTTAGGTAACAAGTTGAAATTAATTTTGCTACCTGGAACATTATACGTAAAACTGTTCTGAGGATATCTTTCTCCATATCATTTTCGCCATTTCTTGGTGTATTTATTCTAAAAACTATTAATTGGGATCATTGTTGATTAATAGGATTCTTATTAAGAATGTTGATTATGTTTACTGAGTATACATGTCATGCGAATATCACAATTCAACATGCACTGCATTGTGGTGGAGTAATTGTGTATACTGAATGATTAGTCACTGCATATCTCACAAAATGTTATCAAGTGAAGAATCGTTACACGTCATATTTACTTTCAAGGGAAACTTGATGAATTTCAAAGCAAATTTTTCGTATTTACTTTGTCATTGATCTGATTTACGAGTTGATTGCACTTAAAGATAGAACAGTATTAGGCTGGTGTGCTCCTGGAGTCGCCACAATAAAAGGAAGCGGAGTGTAGGGCGACAATATATATATCTGAGACTAGAGTTGACAATATGTTAAGATACGAAAAATATCAGAGGAGGATAGACACGTTAGGTCTTTTAAGGCTATAGCCTTAAGGAGAAAATCAAATGCCGTCTGTCTTTTTGCCCCCAATAGCTATTGGAAGTAATGAAAATTACATTAGATATTATGAGAATTCTGAATGCAAATCGAAATATATTACTCTTTCTCAGAATGCTAGAAGCAAGTAATGCATGAGGGATTTATAAGGCCCCCGGAGGCAATGGTAGATATATCATCTCTGACCACACTGCAGCCGCCAACAATTGCATTACATACCTGATGAGATCTGAAGGGACTTCTAGCGTGTTCGAGGCTCTGAAGGCACTGAACACTACGACAAAAATATCAGGGAATTTAGGAACGTTAAGTGCAACATGAATACATCTGGGAGTCTTATGATCATGATGGCAATGATATATACAACCCAGGTCTCGCAAAGACTGCAGCAACGATGGATGTTTTCGAGGTTTCAAGGTTACTCGACCAGACAACTGATCTGATGGATTTATATTGGAAGTAAACTCACCAAAAAATCTAAAGACAGTGAAGGCAGTATAAATGCATAATACGTTGCGAGTCTACTGAAGATAGGGAAACAAAAGACAGTGTTCTGAGGGTACAGTAAGTGACAGGGAATAGAATAAAATCTGACCTACACTTTAGGGTACAGTGAGGGTACTGTAAGGCCTAACCTACATGTCAGGGTGCACCGAAGGTATTGTACATAAGCTGACCTACACATTTGGTTGCGGTAAATGTAGCATAAGTCCTAGCCTCACGTTAGGGTACAGTGAGGGTACTGTATGTAAGTGCTGACCTGCATGTTAGCGGATTCTGAGGGTTCTAGAGTCAATACCAGAATAGCAAATGGTTGATCGCGGAAGGAATAAGTGTAAGCTTACAAGGGAGAGTTGAAATGGTTTAGGCATATAGAGAGGATGAGTGAGGAGAGACTGCATAAGAGGATTTACTACAGGATGCTAGAAACAACACTAAGCAAATAATTGATTCTAAGGATGATAAGGACAACATTAAGGGTTTGAATGGTTGTGAAGACATTAAAGACTACGAGTGTGTTAGAATGTCCTGACATTTCTGACTAGAAATGCTTCTCGAGGTGGAAGAGGCTATTGTTCTTTATGGGACAGGTTTTCTCTATTATCCTCCTACATTAAAGGGCAATAGAACTTCCTTCAGTGTTTTGTGGTGAAAAAATCCTCCTACTCTACTCAGAATCTCAGGACGCCGGATCCATCCATTAAAACCTGTGGCCGGTTGTAATTTTCTTCCATGAAAAACGGTTGTTTTTAAAATGGCTTTCATAAATTTATCAGGCATGAGTTGTTATCGGTAAATCCTATTCGATAGATGGCGTTATCAATGAATAGTGCTCGTGGGGAAATGTATGTCTATGTGTTGAGGTATGTCCCTGTGTTGAGGTATGTCCCTGTGTTTAAGTGTGTCCATGTAGTAAGGTATATCCCTGTGTTGAAGTATGTCCCCTATGATGAGGTATATCCTTCTGGTAAAGTATGACTTGAGGTAAGTCCGTGTGGTGACATAATATATCCCTGTGTTAAGGTTCATCCCCCACGGTTAGGGATGTCCCTATGATGGAGTAAGTGCCTATGTTGAGACATGTATCTTTGATGATGTATACCCATGTACAGAGGTATGTCCTGCTGATGAAGTATATCCCACAATTATATAGATAATGGAGCATTTTTCCTCACCTGTAGGCTCTCAACATCCATTTTAGAATTTTCATGGTGGGATTACCACCACAAATACGAAAATTATCTTCGTGTTTGTAAATCTGTCAGTAGTGCCCTATTGGTCAGTAGTTACTTCTCGTTCAAGCTTAAGTACGACAGAATAATAAACAGACAACTACCATGAGTCCAGTTTCAGCATCTTTGTAGATACACTGTTGTCCTCGCTCAGGACGTTTGAAAAATAGACGAGAAACTTTGCCGTGACTTTTGTAATATCGTGGGAGATGTTGACTTCAGCCAGACTTAACTTCATGAATAAAATCAGAGGCGGAAATACGGTCTTCAAGGTCAGTCTCTCAGAAGTCGCTTCCTATCCAGTCCCTCACACACGGCATTACAGGTTAACAAGGGAGTCTTGTTTATTGTAAATGTCGATCTCATGAAACACCTTGTGTACCGATGGTGGAGTCCTGGATGGATCACTGTTCCACCACAATCACCTTTTTTCTTTTCGGAGGCATGTGTCAATCACGTCAGAAGACAATGCAAGTCTACCACGAGGACTTAATCAAATTTAACCGAGTCTTGCCAAAGGCGAGGGACCAGACCTTGCTCTGTAACAAGTCGCGCAGTCTACCGCTAACATCAACTTTTTTTTTTGTGATTGGTTGATGTTTGCAGCCAAGTCTGTATCTCCTTCTCACTTCACCACTACTTGTTATTATCTCCCCATTAGCCCCCTTCTTCGATGTTCCCATTTGTTCTCTTGTCTTACGCACATTATTTGCCTCCTTTCAAAACATTTTTTTATATTCCCTAAAATTCAATGATACTCTCTCACCCCGAGTCTAATTTGCCCTCTTTTTCACCTCTTGCAACTTTCTCTTGACCTCCTGCCTCTTTCTTTTATACATCTCTTAGTCATTTGCACTTTTTCCCTGCAAAAATCGTCCAAATGCCTCTCGCTTCTCTTTCACTAATAATTTTGCATCTTTATCCCACCACTCACTACCCTTTCTAATCTGCCCACCTCCCACGCTTCTTATGCCACAAGCATCTTTTGAGCAAGCCATCACTGCTTCCCTAACTATATCCCAATCCTCCCCCACTCCCCTTACGTCCTTTGCTCTCACCTTTTTCCATTCTGCAATCAAGAACTCATGAGTGCACCATATAATACACATCATTTTTCCATTCAGTTTCCATATTTCATTTATGATAACAAAGCACTATATCACACATGTAGCGGAGATAAAAGCAGAAGGGAAGAAATGTGCCCTTAACTAAGCGTAGATACAAGGAACACTCTTGAGCGGACGTTCTGAGGGCTTGTTTCCGTGGACCAAGGATCAGTGTTCTCTGTACTCTGGAGTCTGAACAAACAAATCTTGGAAGGAACGACCTTCCTAAAATCTCTAGAACAGAAGAAACTCCCAGGTTCCAGGGAGGGGATGACCTGCCCACACTCGTCGAAGGGGAAAACAAGGCCACACTGGAGGCTGACACCTTCCTTGACTTCTGAAGTAGAATTTCCCACCCAGTTTCCCGAGAGAGGCTCAGAGAAACGAGGAACTAAGCGTCTAGTACCCTGCTACTGGGAGATCCTGAAGGATTCTATCCATGACAGACTTTCTGTTCTTATTTTCTATTATATCAACACTAAGTTGGGGAGCTGAAGTTAATAAATTTTCTTTATATGCAGTTTACATTTACCCATCTTATATCCTACATTCACACTTTTCTTCTTGCACACTTATCTACAGACTTTCTCTAAACTCATCACGTTCACTCACAGCCTGGCCTATGTGATTGCAGCATTTCACATAAGAAAAAGATTCCCGTGGGAGGGAGATCTGACCACACTGCCAGCGTGTGTCCTTACAAGGATGTGGACGTTCGCTGGTGTGGTGGTGGTGGTGGAGAGTTGTGATCGTGATTTCTGAGAAAGTTTTCCCTGCTGACTACACTTGACCTACGGTTTATGCCAAGTGTATGAAGTCTTATTCTTCCCCTTCACCATTGTACTGGAAAGATCAGCTTCTATTTTATCTCTATTCTCTTCCAGCTTACTCACTTCACTTAAAAATAAGGCATAGAAAAAAGGCTCAAGGATTAGTCACAAATGAAGAATACCGCTATAGCAGTATATGATAAACTAAAGCACAATGGATATACCCAACAAAGACCTCGACAACAACACAAACATGAAATGTATTTGGTGCTCACAGAATCTCAAAGTTCTTAGAAAGGTTCCAGTCATCCACCAATGTACATAATTAGCAAACCCTAACTTTCCTTAGCTAACTTCCTCTCTAAACCAACAAACAACAATGTTACACACACGCCCCGTCTGCCTGAAGTATATATATATATATATATATATATATATATATATATAGATGGCAGCAGAAATATAAATTCAGCAAACCACACACAATTTCTCAAAACCTATATCATTCGTCAGTAAACTCTCCAGATCTATCTGTTCTTTTTCCACTGTATCTCCTGTCCATCCCTTTCTTCCCTCCCCTAACAACAGTAAAAGAAAAAGAAAACTCCCAGAGGAGGAAGACCCGTCCAGACTCCAGAGGAAGGAAGACCATGGCAGACTCCAGGGGAGGGAAGACCCAGCCAGCCTCCAGGAATGGAAGACACGACCTAGCTCCCGGGGGACGAAGACTCGCTCAGGCTCCTGGGGCAGGGAGTCCCACCCAGACTACTGAGAGGATGAACTCCTCCTCTCATCCGGTGAGTTCTGGTCGTCCAGGGTCCCAGCAGACAAGGTTCTAGTGTATGACATATTCATACGTTGCATATGTTTACATATCTAAATGCTCAAACCCACATCTTCTGCCTGGAATATCGAAGTTCCTGAACATGTTGGAACGGGTGCCAATAGACTTGGCTCACAAGAAGGACGATAAGAGTCCAGGGAATCACCAGTCAGCTTGGGCCTCCTGTACTGGTGAGATCCTCAAGACTGTTCATGCTGTTCAAGCTGCGCAAGTCGAAGTGGTTGAACATTCCTCGTTCTCCAACCGTCACTCCGAAGGCCTTACTGGATAGTTCAACTGGTGGGAGCGTGGGGCGGTGCTCACACAGGGTAGGGATGTAATCAGCGCATCTTGATGACGGACCAGCGACCGATGGGAATCTCTCGTTCATGGGAAACTATTGCAAGCCTCGACTCCTGTCCTGAGGGAACTGATCAGCAACAGCCTCGTCTCGGAAGGTCAGAACACAATGATGCCTGAGGTGTAGGAAGCATAATGCCATGAGCAACTCAAGGCATCACAAACCAGTTACTGCTCAAGTCTCGGACAATAGAATTGTTGCGTAGACCTCCAGAGAACGGCGTATCCCTCTAAGAAGTTGACAATGGACAGCAATGATATATATATATATATATATATATATATATATATATATTACAAAAAATATCAGCTGATAAACGAGGGAATTATCTAAATGAAAAATTTCCCAGAGTGGTGACACTCATGAATAATACAGGTATAATTAAAGGCTGTTAATCAGGTGGCTGGTGAAATATTTTATGATGAATTCATATTTATCATACTTTTCATACTTTCCGCTGCTTACCTTCATGATTTATACGTTAATGAAGGGCTTGTATAAGTCCTGGTGGCACGTTATCTTTTTTCAAAGATATTCTGCTCGTCTCCAGGAAAATTGTTGTAAGTCATTATGAGCGAATTGACAAAACACAAAACCATAAAAAACAGTTGTTCAAGATACACAGCTACCCAGGTCAACCCCCACCACCTGACCCTCCTTAATCACTCCCTTACAAGGGTTATGACCAGACGAAGCAGACAGTGCTTGGTCTATAAAGATTGGTGGTGGACGGCGGGAATCAAGTGTGATGTTGGGATTTAGGTAACTTTGTTAAGTTCTGGCACCTGATGATGAGGTGGATTGTGTCCATGAAACATGTCGTGCCACATGTACAGAAAACTTGCATGTTGAATAACATTGTATGAACTACTAGCATGTAATTCATTATGCCATACATTATGTTTCATCTTTGTAAAGTTACTTACCTGACACACTTTTATTTCAGAGAGGAAGTTTCTCTTTCTCTACTTTATCGTCCACCATCTTCAAACAATGGGAACGCTAGTATTGTTTGGTGTTAATGAAATACAAATTTGTAAACTAAATAAATCAAATTCAATCTCTTAAATACACTAGAACAGAGTGGGCGTCACAGAGAACTGAGTTTGTTTTTTCACTTGTTGAATAATGTTTTCTAATGGGATTCTTAAAGAAGATTCAGTGAAGGTAGACGCAGTTTGTAAACCTCTTTACGATATTCATTTATAAAACGGAACTCATTCTTTCTTACTGACTATACTCAAATGCGTTTTCAAACATTTTACAACTTACCCACCCATTTCCAACAAGATCATGTCTGTGGTAAGTTGATGTTTTATGGACTTTGTTCATTCAATATTCGACTCATACATAAGAGGATGAAATATGATACCATAGATAACGCGAAGGTAAAGTTGTTCACGTGTTAATTTGTATATCAACACGTAGGATACACATACACACAGTAAAGTAGGAAGGTACATGTGCCACTTTAACGTAGAATATGATAAAAGATATCATTCATATGAACCAGGACTTAACTTTAGGAGACCAAATGATGATGCAGCACTATCGCCCATATGAAGGTTCCATCCATCTACCCCCAGCACCATGGAAAGTCACAGACCCTCCTCCATGCTTCACCCAGCAACATCGGGAGAAAATGATACATGATACCAACCATACAGCCATTAGAGGCCTCCTTCGAGTTCGATGAAGAATAGAAAAAAAAAAATATTCGCCTTAGTGAAACATGAAGAACTGACTTAACTGGAGGGTGAATATTCGAAAATTTGCCAAGTCCGAATATCGTCACGGGTTCCACGCACTGCCTCACACATACACTCTCTCTCTCTCTCTCTCCCTCTCTCTCTCTCTCTCTCTCTCGGACGAGCCACCCAGCTCGAGCGTCAGCCACATAATATGAATCTCCGAGATAGCCTCGCCACGACCTCCTCCCTCCTTCGTATGTTCTCTGTGAAGGGGGAGGAAAAGAAAAAAAAATCTGCATATTAAACGCATATTTCTCATGGCCACAACTTTATATATATGAACGATATATTAAGTAAACCCAACCAAAACGAGATAGCATTCAACTGAACTATTGGCAGAAGACGCTTGTTAGCATATCTTTGATCATGAAAGACTAGATGGTCCTTTGTGCTATACAGCGGCTGAAGCAGATCAGAACACAGGCACCGACTGCCGTTAACACACTGCTAACGTTCTACTGCATCGGCAAGAAGTCTTTCGTAAAGCTGGATATATATATATATATGTATATATATATATATATATATACATAAAGGTTATGCCATTTTCTTCGGCTGTTGATTCATTAAGTATGGTGTATTCACAGAGTGGACAGCAAGAAGGGAATTGCATAGTTCCTTTGACTCATTGATATTGAAAATCATATTCAATCAAAGGTCATTTCGTTCTCCACTGTATCCAGTTGTACCATAGCGCAAACACTTTCATAGTCTCTGTTGATATGACAGGTGTCAGTTTTCTTGTTCTTAAGAGACCGTTAAGTTCCTCGTTCTGCTCTCCGAGAGGGAGTTGGTTCCCTCCTATTGATTCCGTTCTCTGCTCCTTGGACTCACAAGATTATAGTGATAAAAAGTCTATCAGATTTTTTTTCCCCCATTTTCTAGATGATATTTCAGTTTGTAACGAGGCAAGCAGACTCTACCGCAGCATCTATTTTGCTACAAGGCTGTTGAGGGGTCTTGGTTTACCAGTACATTCGTTGGTGTTCTTAAATATACCTTATGAACTTGAAATTTCAGATGCGTCCGCTAGTCTCTTCCGTATGCGCGACTGTTTCTTCGAACAAGCAACAGATAAGAGAGGTCTCATACAAGAAACCTTATCAAGAGATTATTTTGTCGAATGTAG
>JAUUDZ010010935.1:0-22619 GCA_032361705.1 Panulirus versicolor | reverse complement strand
CCCTGGGGATAGGGGAGAAAGAATACTTCCCATGTATTCCCTGCGTGTTGTAGAAGGCGACTAAAGGGGAAGGGAGCAGGGGGCTGGAAATCCTCCCCTCTCTTTCTTTTTTTTTTTTTAATTGTTGTGTCCCGCATTAGTGAGATAGAACCAGGAAAAGATGAAGAAAGGCCACATCCACTCACATTCTCTAGCTGGAACGTGTATTACACCAAAACCACAGCTCCCTATCCACAATCAGATCCCACAGACCAATCTAAGGTTTTTCCAGAACACTTCAAATGCCATGGTTCAGTCCACTGACAGCATGTTGACTTAGGTAACACTGTGCAGCGAGCCAGCATTTCAGTGGTTGTCACATTGCACTACTCTGACCCAAGTAGCTGTCTTTTCTTTCTACCTCACCTGCAATTGGACTACTGGCATTCTGTACATAAACATATAATCTCTTCATGTCATACATAACTCTTGGCAACAAATTTCACAGAGCTCATTCTTTATAACTAGTTTTCCTCTGGCGAGTACTATGCACTAACCCTGCCTTTAGGCAAAATGTTATGAGCAACAGATAGAAGCAGTAAGTTGGAACATTTCGGCAGAAGCATTAGGTAGATGTAGTCAGTAGGAACATTAGGTAAAAGCTTCTGCAAACACCACTAGAGTTGCCCTCCAGCAGTGGCCTGTTAAGGGTGAGACACTAAAGACTGAGAAGTGGCACTGAAGTTTACCCACGAGGGAGTTCCAGGTGGGAACAGGCGCCAGAGATTTAGGTAGATAGATCAATAGATAGACTGTTTCTCACCTCTAGCATGTCTGAAGATGATCTGACAGTGGAAATTATTATGACACATCTCTCTTGGCCCTGAAACTCCTCCACGGATCCAACCTTTATACCTTCCTGTATTCCAAAAGTTGTCATCAGCTTCCGAACCTTTTCCACCTACAATGCAAAGAACATATATCAATTAGACAAGCATTATCGAGCACAGTACTAAGCTTTGTATATCCAAGAGCAAGATCACTGTGAGTTCCTTCTATTCAGTATAATTAATCTTGGTGTGTCCAGTCATCTGGAATACTCTCGTTAATATTTTGCCTTTTATTTATTCCAACTTTATTATGTTAGTTGTGATGGCATGTGCAAATGAATGCCCAAGTCAAGACCATATTGTTAATGCTATACATATACCCTAGCCTATACCAGATACCCATTTTACTGACCAGCCGATAGGGAAGGAAGAACAGCTGGGCCGACTGTGGACCAGATGAAATGACCAGGATTTCAAGCTACATAGACTTGACCCCAAGTGGCCCATGAATGTGTCACAGGTGGCAACACAAATCACTACACCACTGGGGCATATACATTTGTAAACTTTTGTCAGTTCTTTGCTAATGCACTCAAAATGAAAGTCTTATAATATTAGAAGAATTTTCTCTCTGAGGCATTAGCCCAGAAATAAATCTGAATTACAAGGAAAGCCTAGAAACTTTGCTTTGTCCACTGTGAAAAGGAAAAAATTAGTGAGGGATGACATGATCATAACATCTAAGTTGTCAAACCAAACAAATGATGTAGATAATGAAAAATTTACTTGACAGATATAGGGACAAAACTGCCAGAGGAGATGAGATGAAAAAAATGCAATAAAATGAAATAACAAGAAAAACAAAATGCTTGTTGAAGAGGAGGTAAAGAACTACTGTATGCTTAAGAACTGTTCATACTGATGCTGCAGGGCAAATTAAGAGCTCTGGCACTATCAGCACCACAATGGAAAACATCAGAATAACGTTAAATATCTTATTTTTATATCTAAGCTGATGCTCTTCCTGCTCTTGTTCCCAAAAGCACAAGACTCACTTTGGCACTTTCCAGCCATAGTTGTAGGGGGTTTGAGGTGTTTATACTGAAACTTCTTTTCAAGATCTGTGTCTACATTATCTAATATATTTGTTAATGTAAAATGGGGCACACAAGCAGCCAGCTCTTTGGAGTATAAACTAATGTCAAGAGAAGAGGGAAAGTGAACCAACATTGCAGCATTGGGCAAGTGGGTCAAGTTTTGAAGTTAGTCTGGGAGAGTTGATAAGTCGGACCACTTTAAGACTAAACTCTTGTAAAATTAGGATTCACAGCTAAAACCATATATGTCATAAGTGCAGTAGACAAGAAGACCAAATTGGAGATGGAAGTATGGAATGAAAAAGATTCTAAACATACAAGCGGATGAAAAGTAGAGTGAATTGGAAAGATATGGTATACAGACCACCTGTGTGTTGTCAATGGACTGAACCAAGGCATGTGAAGTGGCAGGGGGAAACACAGGAAAAGTCTGTGGGGCCTGGTCATGGATGGGGGCTATAGTTTTGGTGCAGTACACATGACAGCTACAGAATGGATGTTAACAAACATGGCCTTTCTTTGTATTTCCTGGTGCTACCTCAACTAACGGGAAAAACGGTAAAAAAAAAAAAAAAAAAGTTAATCACTGCCCATATTTAATCTACCTTATCACTTTCTTTTCCAAACTAAATACTTCAGTATCATAACTCTATTCTTTAAAAAACATTTTGTTAATAATTTTTTATACTCAATGATATCTTATCAAATTAATTTCCTTAAGCAATCCAGCATCTTAAAATCAGCTTACTTGTTTACGGTATGGAGTGATGATACCAACATCCTGTGGCTTCACACCATACATAATTAGGCTTTTTGCGTACCTCACAACCTGAAACAAAAAGTTAGCTAGAAAAGTAGTTTTCATTTAAGCATATTCAACCACCTAAAATCTTCATGTAATCACCACATAAGTTACAGTTTACAGAATCTTATAATTTAGAAATGTTCAACTACTTATGGTAATTCTTGTGGAGGGTGGTGTCAAGCATTTTTTGTGTTGAGGATGTGTCACGGAAAAGTTAAATGCTTTGCTGATGTCTACAGCCAATAGTACTGTGCAGGAAGGGGGCTGAAGTTAGATGAATTCATGTATTAGATGCGAGCTGAAAGTGGTGTTTGGTGGTAGTGTGGTTCTTTGCCTTGTTTTTTAAATTTTGTTAATTCCAGAGAGATTTCTTCCAATGAAACTTCTCTTTGACAGGCAAGGAACTTGCCTTTCTAAGCCATTTATCAAGTACAGTATAATCATCTGAAGTATTAACCAAGCCTTGATAGTGTACAATGGTAAGAGTCAAATGGACTGACCTGAAAAGCTTCGGCTGCATTGAACCAGGATGGGGAGTCCCCTTCTTGAAGGTTGTTGCTAACAATACCATGAAATAACAATGGACATGAGGAACAAGGCAGCTGATCCCATGCAAGAAGTTTCTCAATTCTCTGAAAAACAAAAACACTTTTCAATGTTTGAGGAACAACTTAACACACATTTTAGGTTTATAGTCTGGATAGAAAGAAGTGTACCTAAATATAGGAATGCTGCTATACTTACTGTTTTGTTAATCATTTCTTGCATTATGCCAAGATCAGATGAAGAATGGCCTCATTAGCTCACATGCAGTCTCTTGTTATCACAAATAATCCACCAAAATCATAGCCAAGCCCTACGGACCTGTACATGGTTTTCCCGACTGCTTCATAAGCCCAGGTTCAGCACTCTGACAGAATGTCGCCCCATGAATACCACATTGCTGCGATTCACTTTATTCCATGTATACCTCACACTATCCTGCATGGATCGTTGTCCATTCTTACAATTAGGCAGTAAGGTAGCAATGACCTACGAGCTGCTAATCAAGGATTAATTCTCAACATTTCAAGTTTTTTTTCTTGCTTCAGAGAATATAAAAAAGGTGTCTCTCATGGGGTTTTATACAATGCTACTGGATCAGGTTCCCAGTTAATGTGGTGTGGCGCTCCCTGATCGATAACCTCCTCTTGCATTTGGCCAATCTCTGCACACTAGCTGCCGTTGATCACTTATATTTCCCTGCTATCGTGTCGACGCCGTCCTCTAGTAAAACGCAGGCTGCGGATATTTTGTTCCTCCTCCCATCTGGAGAGACTTGCAGTTTATTTTTCAGGTAGGACTTGTGTCATTCATTTTATGGTTCCTTACTTCATTCCTGTGTTCTCTTCTTATTTCCATGCCTGTACTTGTCCCTCCCACGTATATCCTAATGCATCCTCTGTTCAACATGTTCACATTTAAGAACATAATGGTATTTTATCTTTCACTATGTCTCCCATCTTGGTCCCTTATCTTACAGCTATGTCCATGAAGGTTCAGCTGGAAAATCTCCCAGTGGGAATTGCTCCACAAACCTTTTCTCTCGGGGGCATGCCTTGCATCCATAAAGACTCAGAACGACAGTGCCATCATACATACCCATCTTTATCCTCACCGACAATGACCTTCTCCTCTGCATACTCCTCAATGTACCCAGGTCCACTGCACCCTCACACACCTTATGGCTTACTTTAGCTCCCATGGTTCCATCTGCTGCCATGGAACTACCAGGTATCTAAAGATATCTAACATTATGGTGAGGTTTGTGGAGCACGTTCCACTGGGACTTCAATTCTCTAATTCAAAAAATGACTTCAACAGTCGGCATGTAAATCTGGCATGATGCCACAATAAAGTATGTACACTCTCTTTGATAACCTTTGGTGACAGAGATGTATGATATTTTTTCAAGGTGTAGCAGTAGGCTGTTAGTGACATCAATGGAAAACTGATGGAAGCACACATCAGCTGGGATTCTAAACAATGAAAGAGTCAATAAAATGTCAACAGGTACAAGGAGCAGTAGTATCATACATCATCATATAATGATTTGAGCAGTGAAAAGGGTTCATGACATTAATAAATAAGGAATAAAGAATAATATACTGACAACAGAAAAATCCACAGCAGATAATAATGGCTGAATGCCAAAACTGTAAAGAAAATTTTAGGCAAGAAACATTGGTGAAATCACAGTCATGATATGTGGATCTTCTCAATTCTTACCTTGTTATCAGCACAAGCTTGAAGGCTGTTGTGATAAAACAGATTGGAGGAGACAGCAAATATGTTAGGGTGAGAACGGTAGTTCCTCACCAACTGTGTTACAAGGCAAGGCTCATACACCCAAGCTGAGGACTTATCCATCTCCTGTGGCTGGTGAGAGGTCATTATCATAAGTTTTGTCATTCAGTATGTTTTTATAGTTCTAAGCTTTTACTGTTAAAGCTACCTGAATATATCAGCTATCCATTGCAAGATTAGTGTGCTGTAAACAAAATCAATCAAAGTTTTCAAATACGAATCTTTCGAGGCTTAAAAATTTGCAATATGCCTGGTTTTTCATACCTCACTGCTTCTCCTAACTTTCAAAGGCAGCACTGATTCATAAAAAGATAAACAATGGGCTCATTCCCACATAAATCAAGACTCCAACTATCATGTGTGATGTAAAAAATCCAGACTTTACCAGATAATTCCATGGTTTACTTGGAGTACTTCTCAGTAATTAAATCAACCTACTGGCAGCACATTACCCCTTAAAATTCACTTTGTTCTAATGCTTTCTATTCAACACATGCCTCTTATCCTTCTACATACTCCAGCCCTGATATCCTGAAACCTCCTTTATTTCATCCTTCCTTGTCAGTCTTACTCCCTCCCCTTCCAACAAGGTGCTTCTTCCTCTTGTTAGTCACTATTCACTCATTCTCTTCACGAGTCCAAACTATTTCAGCACATCTTGGTCAATTCTCCCGATCACCGTAACACCTCTTTCTGGGAAAGTCCTTTCTTATATGATCAACCTGCCTAATGCCACATTCTGTCCTCAGGCATTTTGTTTGCAGCATATCCATCCTCTTCTTTCCTTTGCATTCAAAGTCCAAGACTCATGACCATGCAATACCACTGGGACTACTATACATTCCAACATACCTATCTTTGTCCTTAAATTCAGTGACCCTTTCTTCCACACACTCCTTTACGTACCCTGCACGTTTACATCACCTTACACTTAGTGACTCACTTCAGTCTCCTTAGCTCGATTCACAGCCATATCCACTACTAGGTATCTAAATAACTCCACTTGCTCTAAGTCCTCCTTATTCAATAATATTCAAACCCTCTTGTTTCATCCCCTATACCACCATATTACTTTTGTTTGCAATAACTTTCAGCTTTTTCTTTTATTCATCCTTCTATACTCTGTCATCAGCCTCTGCTGTTTCTTTTTGAACCTGCCACATGTCATTTTCAAACAACAAAAGGTACAACTCCCATGCCCCCACACTTCTAACATACTGCAAACCCACCCTTTTCTCATAGTCCTTTGCATTTACAGCACACCTCTTCATCCACATATAGACTAAGCAACCACAGTGACATCAAATAACCTAAACACAGACCCACCTTCACATAACTGCTCATCTTTTTCCCTACTCACACACATTTCCCTTGCTTTTCTAACAAACTTTTCCCTGCAATATGTAATTTTCCATCTACCCTATATATCTATAAAACTTACCAAAGAGCATCCCTGTCAAACCTATCATACAGTCCTTCACAGCATTCAATTCATCTCCTTTACATATTTGTTACCACTTCATCACCCACTCTCCTTTTCCTCATTATTCACCTCTTCCTAAAGTATTTTCTCATTTTGTATGAAGTTCATGATACAAATATCCTCTTGATCAGCTCGAGAGTGCCCTTTTCTGGTATCAGATCTTTCTCATTTTTTCTTTTTTTAAACAAGAAGAGGTAGAACATAGGAAGGGATACTTTAAAATGAAAGAGAAGGCTGAAGTGTGTACAGGTGTATGGCATAAGCTTATGATGCATGTAGGTAATTTTCTGGAAGTGTGCTTTTAGTGTCTTATTTATGCTCACCCAGCAGACTGGGGGTTACTATGTAGTTTTGTTGTATCTTTTGATTTTTGAAAGGAGATTCACTAAGCTAAGCTAAGCAATACTTTGTATACATCTATAGATGACTGTAGCCCCTCTAAGTGCCCTGAGGCTTCAAGGAAACCATGGATGTTCCAAGATTTCACTATTATCAAGATCTGAGTTTGTCTCTAGTTTGCATCATTACTGTCTTCAAGTCTCTGCCAAACTTTATGTAGGAGTACTTCCCTTAAGCATGGAGTGAATTATTTAATCTTAAGTAATTTGTGCTATTCTATAGCGGGTTCAATATAGGGGTATATTCTCTTTGTGATGAATCACATAGCCTTTTTTTATACCCTTTGTAAGATTTGTGTGCATGATTTGGTGGAAAAGAATGTTGTCACAGGAGAGTAGGTTACGAAAAGTATAATCATGGTTTTTGTTGGAGAAAAAAAATTATTTGGTGTGTGAATTTAAACAGATATAACTTGGGGAAGTGGAATATTTTAGATAACTGGGAGTGGATATGACAGTAAAAGGAATCAAGGGAGCTGAAGAGAGCCAAAGTGGTGGGTGAGGGGGTGAAAAAGTCCTGGTTAAGTGCACTGAGGACTGTGTAGAAAAACAGGGCAACAATGGGTATAGCAGTCCCATCAGTACTGTATGGATGTGAGGCATGGGCCCTAGATGACAAAATACTACAGAGGGTTAATTTGCTGGAAACAAAATGTATGAGGACAAAATGTGATGTGAGGAGGCTTGATAAAAGATTCAACCTACATAAACTATAGGTAAAGTAATTTTGGTGAAAGTTTTCATAAGATTATTTCAAAGAGACATCTTACAGTACAATCATTCAATCAGTAGCAATATGAGTAATGATTACAGTGCTGAGGAGTACCTGGTAAATGACAGAATAACACAGTCGTTGAAGGAGGGACTGTTGTAGACCATATCTCCTCGCCAAGGTACTTTGCACCACTGGGCCAAGTTGTGCAGGGTCACCAGCAAGGACTATCTGACCTGATGAACTGTTCAGCAACCTTGAAAGGTGGTGACATTTCATCATATCTCACACTCTTTAATCAAATCATACATCAATTGGAACCCAGTAGGGCATTTCTATATCATTTGTGTCATAGTCTTTTCTCAGAAAAGATTCTCTATCCATGCAAGTTGCCTAAGTTCAAAATGCCTAAGAGAGATCTCTGGAATTGGGCAAATTTAAAGCTATTTAGGGGCATTAAAAAATCGAACATTTACTTAACTTTCAGGATTATTCATACACACTGAATTTTTGTAAACTTAGGCCATAACGATAAAAATTCATGGTTGGTCATCATATAGTTGTTACATGCATGAAAGAACTAATGAAAAAATAATTTAACAATAACCATACTTTCTTTAAATACAAATAGCAAAAAAGTGGGAAATGAACCTACCAGGGACCTAAGAAATATGTGCAATAAAAGATTTACCACATTTATATAAAACTACATGAAGAAATAGGCTAAAGGGAGACATGTGGGACCACACTTTGGTGTGCAAAAGTATGTAAACAAATTTCAAATACAAAACTCAGTGATAAAATCATTGATGAAAATGCTAAACTGAAACAGGATATAAAATCGATGTTATCACAACATGTAAGTTAAGTTTCAAATCAAATGGCAAACTATGCATTACTGCAGGATGCTGGCTTTCAACAGTCAGTATATTATATATATTTGGCACTTCCATCCCTATATCATCATCTTTTTATGAAATATTTTTTTATCACATTTCTGTTGTTTTTATATATACAAACAATATATTTCACCACATAGGAAAGAAGAAAATAAAATAACAATTGAAGGCTCCAGCTTTCCCTGCCAGAACACTAGCACTCAATGCAGTTAGGTTCTGGCCTCCCTACTTAAGCACTCTCTTGACAGGCCAGGCCACAGGTATATTCCATTTCAAACCTAACCCATAGTTTTAAGGTGTAACAAAATGAGAGCATACGGCTCACCTCATTAATATAAGCTACTGATTTGTGTCTGAACCAGTTTTATTGCACGAAACATGAGATATTTCCAGAGAAACTATAAAAAAAGATGTACAACCTGATACTTTTGGCACATGTTGGTTTGGTATCTTAGTGAAAGTCTCTAGCCATGTGTCCTCCCCACTATCATTATCTATTATGGTAAAATCTATATCATCCTCTTTCTGTACTAACATTCTTTTGCCACTATATATAGCAAAATAATGAACAAGGAATGAGCAGCTATACCTGACACAACATCACAACATTTAAGAATCAATTATGAAACTTGCTGGCTACCAGTTTTTGTGCAACAAATCATATTCATTAAGTTACATCCAAAATATCTCTTTACCATCCCTAGTTATCACTACGTAACACAAAAATGACTGCTCACCATTAACTACAATCATCCTTGTATACTCATGTATGTCTCTTTCTAAACTAGGTGTTTCCAATCACCAGTTCTTTTTCAGCACACAGCTCCCCAAGCTGTTCACCATTTTCAGTCACAATGGGTAACTCATGCTTTTCACTTTTACTCTCAACTGCCAAATCACCTATACTTGCATTCAAATTACACATCTCTATCATAACTCAATCTCTTGCATCAACATTGCTGACAAACCTATTTAACTCCTCTTAAAATACTTGCCTCTCTTCCTCGCTAGGCTTGCTACCAGGTGCTTAAGCTTTAAGAACCTACATCTTGTAATTCATTTTCATGTACAGGAAAATTCCCCTACATTATTATCCCAATTAAAGCACTGACTTCAAACAAAGATCTTACTGTGATAATATCCTTGTAATATTACTTAAATGATTCTGCTCAATGCATACAGACTATCAATTACCACTTAAAATGCAGGCATCACATTTGCAGATCTGCAACATGAAAAAATATTATAGGCTATGCCAAGTCACAAGCCACAGCAGAATAAAAAATGCTGAGTATTCAACAAATTCTAAAGCTGTTAAAATTTCCAGACACAAATCCTCTCCTTTGTTTCACACAAACTTTCTCATTAATGAAAAAGAGGTCTTATAGGTCTTATATGTAAAAAAATTCAGATACCAAGGCATCTACCACATAATGCAACCAGTGACCCCAACACCTTAATGGGGACAGTGTCCTGACCACAGGCTAAACACTCACTTGGTCTTTTATGTCTATTGTCTTTGATTTATGGCAATTCATATCAGGTATACAAAGTACATTTTTTTTTCATACATATTCATCATTTCCCACATAAGCAAGGTAGCATTCAGAACAGAGAACTGAGCCTTAGAAGGAATATCTTCACTTGGCCCCCTTCTCTGTTCATTCTTATGGAAAATTAAAAAATGGGAGGAGAGGATTTGCAGCCCCCCACTCCATCCCCTTTTAGTCGCCTTCTACGACACGCAAGGAATACATGAAAAGTATTCTTTCTCCCCTATCCCCAGGGACATATGAAACAAAAAACTTCAAGAGTCCTCAATCTTTCTCACCTTCTTCACAGATCTAGGTTAGTCACATTCAAAAGCATAATTATGAAGCTAACATAATGAATAATGAGTTGCTATGATATTGAAAATGTTATTCAATGATGTAGCAATAAATCACAACCATACCACATTCTTTTCTTAGTTATGTATAATGTATTATTCTTCATATCAAGGCTTAATTTTTTTTAATTTTACCACTACAAAGATTATATGAATACCACTGGAAATAATGAGAAGAAAATTTTAAGAAATAAAAGTATCTCTAAAATTTCCAAATATCTTTGTATTTTGTCAGCTTGATTTCTTCAATGAGAATATCTCTTTTTTTTATGTATGAGTACACCTTTGCCATACTATCATAACTAATCCTTAGTTAGGACCACATTACTTACAGAAAAATACACTGATCTTGTTGAGTGTTCTGCTGCAGGCCTCAGCAGTATACCAGAAATTTGACAAAATTCAAATGGCAAAGTAAAAGAAAAACTTAAAGAATATTTTGAAAGGAAGAAATCAGTTACTGGACCACAAGGGAGGAGGGGCTACAGTGGAAATAATAAAGAAGCCATGAATCAAAAGTAGCAGCAAGACCTGACAGGTCTCTCCTAAAGTCTGGTCATTTACTAGGCTAAAGCAGCATGCATGAGTGAAACAAGGCTAAAGCAGCATGCATGAGTGAAACAAAGGCTAAAACAGCATGCATGAGCAAAACCTATCTAGGCTTAAGCAGCATGCATGAGTGAAACCAATCAAGGATAAAGCAGCATGAATGAGTGAACCTTAACTAAAATTTACTTAAACTGATGTAAAAAAATGAACTGCACATGAGAGAAACCATGCTTAATGGCCCATGCATAGAAGTGGCAGGGTGTACCTACACATTCAGACATGAAAAAATTATGCTTTACAAATATCTTATAACAAAAAAAAGACAGCTGCAGCCAATCCATCTTACCTTTCCAGTTAACCAGAGAGTACACCAAACAAGACTTGAGACCCATTAGAGCAACTTTACATATTCATTAATACAGCACAATATCTTTCTTGTTTTTGTTGGAACTCCTTCATCTAATGCCCAGTTGCTAGTTTAAATATTCATCTTGGTAAAACATACATTAGTAAAAACAAAACTCACCCTAAAGCTAATAAGCACTCTGGCTCAGTTAATTGGCCTGCTTCATCCACCAGCACATGACTAAAGTGGCCATTGTGGAGACCTAAGGTGTAAAGTAAACCAGCAGTGGTTGCTGTAGTTACTATGATTCGTTGATGCACACGCACAGACAGCTGATCTCCATTACAACAGTATGGACGGACGATCTCAGGGACAGCTTCCTCAAGTCTCTGAAATACAGCCAGTTATTCAACAGTAAAATAATCTTTTGAGAATACCTAAAACTACAAAATGTTGAATGATTTTTTTTAGTAAATCTTGGGAGTTTTCAGCCTCAGCTTATTCTTACCTGGTAGGCATTTAATCGGACTAAATCCATCTTCCCTAACTGACTAGAGGTCAGAAGTCTTTCCATCACAAGGTCAGATGCACTATTGGATGGCGTTACTATCAAAAGCCTGAAATCAAGGATGAATGGTGGCAATCAGAGCAACAGCTAAAAAAGTGACAGAGCTGCCTGTAAAGCAATTTGTTTGAAAATCTAAATTCATATTAAAAATTCAGACACTGCACAGTGTATCTACAAGGTGAACTGCCATAAAAATTCTGATTTTTAAGTTTCCTCAACAAAAATTAACTTCATCCTAGACTCTTGACCTTAAATCCCTCTAAAGGTAGAAACCCACAAAATCTTAAACATCTCAGATGAATTGTTAAATTACTTCTGATTCTGTAAATATCCTCAGAAAAATAATTTCTCACTCTTCAGTTACATAGCTGTCAGAGTTTATTACCTACTGTGCTGCATCATTGTCAGAATCTGCAGTGCTGTTTCTACCAGTGTTACAGTCTTGCCTGTTCCTGGTGGACCAAAGATGACATACGGCAACGGTCGTGTGGTTCCCTCCAGGATCCGACGAACTGCAAGCTTTTGCTCTAAGTTCAGTTCTTTATTGAACCATTTCAAGACAGGCAGGTGCGATAATTTTTCCATACCTGTAAAAATTAAGTGGACTCCAGTGTAAACTTTAATGCCAGTGGTGAGCCCTATCAAATTTCAACTTCTTTACTCTTAGATGTAATATATTTTTCCAAACAAATTAAAATTCATAATGACTTTCCTTAAAATTTCAATCAAATGTACAGTACAAGAAACTGCATTACATGTATATTACACACTCATGCCCTTGAAAACAAAAAGTACAATTATGAGAAATGAATCAAGCCTCAGAAGAACAAAAAAGTCAAAACTCCTAGATTGAAATGAGAAACTTCTTTCTGTGGAAAACTAGTAGAATTGTAAAGATCATTTGGGGGTGACTTCAAGGCCAAGAACTAGAAATAAGTGCCTAAGGTATACGAACAGCCTAGTAAAAAGTGCACGAACAAGTAAATGAGGGAAAGATAAGCAATGGCCATGTTGCTTTGTGAAGATGTCATCTTGGTTGGCAAAGTGCAACTGATTTCTTACCTTTTTTTCTTATATGGTGTAGTGGTAAAACAGGTACAATATAAAGTTTCTCTAAATCAGATGAAGACTTCTGGTCATTGTGTGAAACATCTCTTGACTTTGTCAAATTCTGAGGTATCTGTTTGCTCTGATAAGATCCACTAAATTCAAATAGTTCCTCTTCATCAAAGTGGTTTGCAGATGGCACTTGCTCATATCTTTTACCACTCACGACATCGCTGGGTCCATTTCCCGTGCTACAATTTATGTCAGATTTTTTTCTTTTCTTTGTTCTTCCTAAATCCTCTCTTGCTAATGAACCAGACTGTTTCTGATCTTTCACTTCTCGTTTCTTCCTCATATTCCTGTAAAAGTTCAGTTCCTGTGACCTTGGTATAAACAGTGTGTTCCTACTACTACTTTCAAACTGTGAAATTCCAGTACCAGAGAGGACTTTAACTGCACCACTAGTTCTGTATAACTCTGAAGGCCTGTTTGTAGCCATCTGCAACTTAGGTTTCAAGTGGAATTTATGTCCTTCCATTTTATACTGCTGCTTTCTCAGTACAGCACCCTCAGAGGCACTAAAATATTTACTGTTACTGACACTGGCTTCTAACAGAGTATCTGCAGATGGAGCACAAATACTCGGTTTACTGTTTCTTGAACCTACCTTTGTATTTGCCTGTGTCACTGACTTAGCTGTTTTCCTTTTACTTATTACTTCATATTTATCAGGAATTTCATCAATTCTCCCACCCTTTATCAAGTGTAAAGCATGATTCTCAGGGCTGGTTCTACTTCTGAAATCATCATCACTACAGCATAAGGATGAGTTGGAACTTGACCCTGATGAAGGAACTCCAAACAGCCTTGTCACCACAGGGATTCTTGAAGGTGTAAAGTTTTCCTTGTAGATCTGTGCCTGTATCTTATGACAACTACTGCTCATTTCTTCATCTCTGATTTTCTTTTCTGTAGCAAAATGAACACTACTAATCTCTTTAGTAAGCATCTGATCTAGTCCTTGGAACTGATCTTCAATTATATTTTGAGTATTTTCTTTCATGTATCTCTTCTCATAAATTCTGTTTTCCTTAACATGTAAGCCTATTAACTCATCTTCCATGGAATTCTGAAATTCCTTAGTCAGACAACTCTTCCCAGGTACATTGTCTTTTACATCTGCCTGACTGACACCAACATGCACTTCCTTTATATCATTAATTAACTTTTCATTTACATCTTCCAGCATCTTGTTGATAGCTAAACTATTTTTCTCATCATCAATTTTCACCTGAAGAAAATTCCTAGCCATACTTTCATTAAACCTGCCTTTTTCCTTTAAAGGCCTATTCAAAGTTTTAGTTCTTCCTACAGGCAGCTCCAAAATCCCATGAGTCCTATCATACTGTGATCCATTGACATGACTGCAGTTAACCAAGGAGATACTGTCTTGTGCCTTTTTCATCCTTGTGGTTGGGGTGGGTACTTCTGGGTCTATGTAGCAAACCTGTGGAAGCTGCATCTTCATATTCAAAGGAAAGAGGACATCTGGTCCAAACTGCTTCATGGAGAAGTCAAGAGCAAAGTGGCAACGACGTAATGGGGTGCGATTGAAGTTGAAACGAACTGCATAATCTTCTCCACAGTACTCATCATGAAATGTTGGATGGAACTTGAGCAGTATCTGAAGAAGAAAGTTTACTTAGCTAACACTGGAACCTCAACAGCATATGAACCGATCATACGCTTTCTCTGAATCCGTGAATGCCACAATCAAATACTTGTTTCTCTTAGTATTTCTGACTCACATTCTCCAAAGCAAACATCTCATTTACATATCCTCTACCACTAGTGAAACCACATTGTTCCTCCCCAATATGATGCTCCGTGCATGACAACACCCTCTCAATTACTGCTCTTCCATACAACTTATAGTGCACACTCGACAAACATATTCCTCTGTAAGTTGAACATGAACCTTTGTCCTCCTTGCCTTTATAAAATGTCACTATAAATGCATTCCATCAATTGTCTCGCATCTCACCATGATCCATACATACACTGAAAATTCTTATATCCAATCAACAACACAGTTGCCCCCTTTCTTAAGAAATTCAACTGCAATACCATCAACTAGCAATACCCAGTACCCCCTTACCATATTTCTTCTTAAACAAGGCTTTCACCACCTTTTCTCTCTTCACCAAACCGTTCATTAAGACTCCTCACTTCATATACCTCCCCAACCCAAACACCCTGTATATGACACCCTATAATCAAACACATTCAACAATCTTTTAAAGAACTCATTACATCTCCTCTTCAACTCATCAGTGCCTTTTACCATGTATCCATCTGCCCTCTTCAGCAATGTTCCCAATTGTTCTCTTGTTTTTTTCACACTATGAACTTTCTTCTAAAGCATCCTCTTATTCTCCCTGAAATCTACTGATACTCATTCCAACTCACAGTTGCCCTCTTTTTAAGCCCTTGCATCTTTCCCTTGGCCTCCTGCTGCTTTCTCCTGTACATCTCATATTCACTCACACTCCTTCCCTGAAAGTACCACTCATATACCTCTTTTCTCTTTCACAAGCACCTTTACTTCATCATCCCACCACTCACTATCCTTTCTTACCTGCCCATTTCCCATCTTTCATGTGCCACACACACTTCTCTCATACATGCCATCAATACATCCCTAAATACTTTTCATTCATCATCCAGTCCCCTAACTTCATTTACTCTCACCTATTCCCATTCTACACTTAATATCCCATAGTAATTCTTCACATGTCTCTTTTCCAAGCTCACATATTTTCACCACCTTTTTTCAGCCATATAATTTCCTCTTTCCTACAACTACAAATCTTCACCTTTGCCTCCACCACATAATGATCAAATATCCCACCAGCTGCTTCTCTAAGCATATTTTCACATTTTTTTTTATCCTTGCTATTTCCTGCATTAGCAAAGTAAGGCAAGGAACAAATGAAGAAACGGCCTCATTTGCTCACATCCACCCTCTGGCTGTCATGTGTGATGCATCAAAATCACAATCCCCTATCCACAACAAGGCCCCACTTGCCTGACCCCTAATCCCCTTCTATGGGGCTCCTATAGCTTTAGAAAGTCACCCATGTCCAACAAGCAGGTCCACAGGTCCAAGACTATGGTAATCATAAATATGTCTGTGCAAAATTAGTGCAGGTCAACTGATAAGTACGTGTTCAGCACCCTTTGTGTGGAAGTTGCAACTTGGACATGAGAGGTCTTATGATGTGGTGAATCAGTGTTTGTTACATAGGAAAGATAGGTTGTATCTTCATACCAAGGTTTTATTAACTACACAAGTTTTTCAGTCTACTCTTAATGAATTTCATCAAAAATTATCAATATTCAGTACCTGAGTATTGTGTACTTCATGAATGTAGCCTTCAAATTCAACATCACACAAGCCACTAGGGCTTGATGCAATGACTGTGTCACCAATCATAAGTGATGGGCGTTTCTCTGCCAGCCCAGGCACAGTGAGACTTAAATACTCCCCATGAGGTACAAAACTTGCTGTCATCATGTCAAACTGAAAAGAAAATACATAGGACCAGTAATTTTTTATATCTTTTTTTCTTTCTCTTACAACAGAGTAATCAAAGCTGATCCTTTTTTCTCAATTTCAATAATAATGGATGAAATGATAAAAAGCTCATGTCATGGGTATTATAAGAATCAGCTTTGGCTAGGGAGACTCTTTCTCATTGGTAACAATATGTCTGCTCTCAAATGTTTGGCTATGCATGCCCAAGAAACTACTATTGGACAATAGCATCCCCAACAAGACAAAATTGCACAGGGGATTCAATTACCATTCACTTCAAGTTAAGCTAAAAGAACATCTGATTCCTGCTGGATAGCCACAAATAGCTTTTGACCATGCATCATCATCTGACCTTCCTCAGCAAAAATTGATATGGTGCTTTTCACTTTCTTAACTGTTATATATAGAGAGGAATGGAGGGTACATTTGACAAAGTTTGTCAATTTTTCTGCTTATCTGTATGAAAAAAAATTCCATACGGGTTCATTTTCAGCAATGGATACATTTCACCTGCTATGGAAACTATCTGACATCGCCACCTCCTCGAGGAAGTTCCCAGAGGGAACGAGCATCAGAGATATAGATAGATACTGTAAGCTATTAATGTATGCATGGATCATGAGGTGCCTGAGGACTGACAGACTGTCTAAATAGTGCCATTATGTAAAGGCAAAAGAGATAAAGGTGAATGTTTGAATCATAGAGGTATAAGGTTTTAGAGTGTACCAGCTAAGTTGTATGGGAGAATGGTGACTGAGAATGTGGTGGCATGCATAGAAATCTATGTGAAGGTTGATTGGTGGCCGGGATGTTTGAAGTCACTAAGGCCATTCAATTGGTGGGGTGGTGAGAGAAGTAAATGCATGGATTCTGGGGAGAAGGGTAGGCCTGCAATCTGGCAGGGGCACATATTTATCTCTGGGGCAAGAAATATTAATGACAATGCACCATATATGGTGAACAGAAAATTAAAATTCCAAGAAATCTATGCCCTAGCCAAAGGGAATGGATTAAATAATGGAAAGAATAAAGTCATATGACAAATAAACAGCCTTTTAAGTAACCTGATACTGAAATAATAGCTGACTGTCTGAGGCCTTGATAGAACTTGGTGTAAGTCTTAACATGAGAGACTGAATGGATTTTGAACTGATAAGCTGACGCTTGTAATCAGTAAAAATTTTAAAATGAGACAGGTGAAAAAGAGATAATTCCTAAGTATCAGAAATGCAAAATATGTCAAATCCTTCCTTGATCACCTTCATACACTGCCAAGTCTTTTAAATCCATCTTTATCAGTGAGGTCAGCTGAGGTAACAGAAAACATCTCTCAAACATTGGAACTTTTTAAAAGCTATACCCTGCTGCAAAGTCAAATTAGTCAATCCCAAACAAGCTATCAACATTGATATATCACATTCAAGCATTGCATACTTATGCTCTAATACAGTGGAGTAAATGTAATTAAATTCATTTCAGTATGTACGATTCTTTGCCCTGGTAATCCAGATGCCAGCTTGATGATTAATATGGAACTAGGACAACAAGTAAATATGACATGATCTTATTATAGAAAACAGTACACTACATAAGACAGCAATCAAACTTATCAAAAGTATATCTACTGCAGCTCCAGGTTATCATTTCAGAACACTGATAGAAGTGGATGGCTACAATCATATTCAGCTAGTCAAGCAAGAATGTGCTGTGCTATTAGCTATAGCTTAGACCAGTATGAGGGAAGATCATGAATACAAAATAATGACTACCACAGGTGTGCACCCTCTCAGATCTATGCCAAAAGACCTGTGTTAGTTGTTTCCAAAGAATAAGTATTATGAATCACTCTGATAATGACACATTCTTTTCACCAGGTTGCTTCACGAATGAATCCTACACATATCACCAAGGTCACAGCATGCCTTGTCAGACACTTCTTACTTTCAAGTATACACTTGTATGTAACTAGCCTACTTTCTGAACTTACAAATGGAAAAATCTACTCATTTTGTATGGAAGCTTCAAATTTACTACTTGTACAAAACTAAGACTAAACAGGTCAATCTCCTGAAGTATCTATGAAACAGGTAAATTTCAATCAAGGCATTCTAAGACTGGTGTGCTTAACACTGTTGCTGGCCATAAAGACTGGACAAAGATTTGGACTGCACTTGCACCTCAACTCTTGTTTACAACAAATGCAGGCTGTTTTGATATTGTAAGCTTACTTCTAGTTAAATTTCTAATAAAAAATCAAAGCTATTTCTGCTAGTACCTGACTAAAACCTGAAGTTTCTCCAAAGCCAGCAAGCTAATCACAAAAAAGCCTTGCAGAGTTTCTTATTACTATAATACATACAATAGAGGCTGCAAGCCATACAAAACAAAGAACCAGACAGGTGCAATCTAAGTACAATGCAGGCAATTTCTGCCTTTTTCACAGCCAAAACCAAGTAGCTAATTGTATCAGTGTTCTCAGCCAAAACCAAGTAGCTAATTGTATCAGTGTGAGCAAGATTCTAGACAAAAGCTTTTAAGCACCTGCTATGAAGAAAAATACCTACAGGAAATTCTGTCATCAAACTGTGTTTGGGCAATATAGCTAGTCTCTGTTTACAAAGCACTGTTAACAAGTTATTTGTGGTGATTTCTAGGCACTTATAATAATTTTTAGGGAAATACCCTATAAAATGTAGTAAAAATAACAGGAAAATGAAGTGTTTCATGAATCAAAGAAAACATCTAGAAAAAGGATATACTAGTCATTACCTGTAAATATATACAAATATCAGGTCGTGTGTGAATCTCCCTACATCATTCTGGGAAACATACAGAACGAATAATATCAGACCAAACATCAAAAATTTTTGAGAGGCAGTTCAGAAAGCAAAGAGCACCTACCTGCCTCATTTGTTGTACCATTTCTATTTCTTCTAAATGTAGCAACAGATTAAGCTTTTTCTTGTGGTTTTCTGGGTTAAGAGGTTCAGCTAGAAAGGGAAATATGCGGAGAATATCTGTACCAGTCTCCAGAGCCTGCCAGAGCTGTTGTGGAATAGGTGCTACTGGTATAGATACTGGCAGAAATGCTGGAGACTTTAAGGGTTTTTCCCCTGAGACAATTTTCCTGTTTTCTGGTGGGTACAGTATTGGTTTTCTGAGCCTTAGATGAGGTGTATATGGAGTTTCCGGAGCAAGACATGCCATGTGATGGTCTTCAGTAGTGGCACTCACATATCTTCCTATCTGAAAGTTTCCAAAGTCAAAGATGCATAGCTGTTTCATTAATCCTAGCAATTTGCCGGTACACTTAAATTGGATATCAACCATCATATTTGGCTCTATATTGACAGGAGTACCATCTGTTAATCCTCCAGAAGAGCAGCACACCAAGCTGAACTGGCACTCCTTGGAAGCTGAGACAAAATATACCCGGTTTAGAGATACAGCCTTTTGCCCAGTGTTCTTGATGAATGCACTAGTGTAAGCCTGTGACCCTAGTGTTACTGGTGGAAACCTGAAAAGATAGAAATTTAGGTTATGATATCTGGTTATAATCTTTTTCTGTTTATATATATAAAACAGATAACATGGAACAAAAAAATAATTCAAGTCAGAAACTTCATACTAACATTCATCGAAGTGTCTGCACCAGCCTTCTAAATAATATCTGCATGCTTTTACTGCTTTTCACTCTAATCTTTTGTTTCCTGTCATCATTTGACTTCATTCCTGTTCTTTTATTTCTCATACTCCTATCATGTTGATCTGTATTACTATTTTGTCCTTTATTTGAGTTTAATTAAAATTCAATAATTCTCATAACCATATTCAATATCACCTATTCTTAGTTAATTATCATCTTCAATATCAGGTCTGTCATATCCTTCTCCCTTGTCAAGGAATAAGAGGAGTGCATATGAGAGCTGACGAAGGTGTGCTCAAATGGTTTAAGCATAGAGCATGGATGAGAGAGGAAGTGGAGAAAACAAGGAAAAGAGAGAAATCAAGGATGTAGAAGGATGGAGTGAAAAACACTTTCAGAGTTTTCATGGCCTGAACTGCAACCAAAACCTACTTTTACAAAAACATGTAAATAGATTCTTACTTAAGTGACTGAGAAATAACAACATTCTGCTTGTTTTCTAAAATATTCTTGATTTTTCTCCTCCCCAGGGAGACTTGAAAAAAGGGAAAATCCAGCAGATGCTTTACATCAGTAGATACCCTCAGCTCCTGAAATACATTTACAAAACATCTCATTAATAAATGTTATGGCAAACAGATTGCAAAGTCTTCTTATATTATATTTCAGTATTCATGAAGGTGGAAACAGGAACCAAAGAGGAATTACAGTCACAACAACTATCAAATTCTTTACGAGTATTGATTACGGGAGGAAGTTTTGTAATAACAGTATGGACCAGTGCAAAAGAAAGTCTGCGAAACCTACATTGAAGAGGTCAGAACATGGGTACCTTAAGAAGTTAATAAAAGAGGAGGATAAAACTGGAAAGATATGTGGTTCAACAAGAAATGTGTCAAAACAAGAGAGTTCAGGGATGTAATAAGGATATATGAAAAACACTGCAGCTAGCTGATGTATGAAAGATACTAAGAGCATGGAATGGGTACTGCAAAGTGAAAAGGGAGGAGTAGCATGGTTCTGAAAAAAGCACTAAGAAAAGACAAAATAAAAAACTTTTACTTAAAATAATCAGCAACAAGCTCTTCCTGAGAGAGCAGCTAATCAGGTTAAGGGACTTAGAGGGAAGAATTCTTGAGGATGATAAGGAAATATGTGAAGAGTTGAATGATGAATTCAACAGCATTTTCACTGTGGAGGACAATGACCTGGCAATACCACTGTAGGAAAGGGATGAAATCTTGGACTGTTCACAGAAATGGCATAATCTGGCTATCAAATTAACATAACCCATAGAAGACCCACAGTCTAGTGTTGGGGTGGATAGTTGGAATAATCTCACCAATGGAACACTGAATGCTGATGGTTTACAACTGTTTAAAAGGCTACTCAGCAGTGCAGAAAGTTAAGGAGATGGGACCCCATGAGGGTACAACTCTTTCCCCATACTCGGCAAATAGGTATCTTACACTATCCTTGTCTCTCCATTCCAATTTTCACCACATAACCAGCCTATTTCACATACCATACACTTTTCTTGTTAAACCTAAGTAAGTTCTGATATCCACAGCAAAATCACGAGTTTATAGTCTCACAGTTCTGACATCTGTCCAAAAATTAGTGTGACAGACTTCAATATCTATAAGAATAAAATAGAATAGTAATGATAGTTATCTTACACTATGGACCAACCTGGGTGGTGGGAGACATGACACCCAAGGTCAATACAACAGCTCGCCAACAAAACTTGCCCTGGTGACTCTCAATTACTTCTGCTGTTACTGTATCACCTTCTTTCACTGAAGCTGCTGCAGCTACAATATGTGTGCAGTATATCTTAAAAAAAAAAGTTTATTGTAATATGAAGATGGAATAAAGGAAATAAGAGAAAGGAATAGGAGCTTTGTATATGGATTTACAGAAACTGATCCAGGGTGGTAAAGGGTTTGGCTGGTCGAATAGAGTGAAACTACAGTATACCTACATGAAGGTTGTTATTGGAGTCCATTTCCATGTGGTTATATAATGAGTGAAAAGTCACCTTTGGTGAAATAAAGACCTTAGTCTCATTAAAGGACTTTTCCCTCCAAAGGAGTAAATTCACTTCTTATAGTCATCCTACAAAAGGGGTCTTAGGGTTATATGAAAATAAAATCTAAAAAATTATCTATGTGTAATGAGTGAACTCAAATAGGTCATAAGAACCTAAAGTTCAGCTGAAAGAGAGAAAAATGTGATAGATAATGAAAACAGAGACATCCATGATGGACTTATGTAATTTACCACAATTTTGCATCATCCACCATGACATACAACAGACAGAGATATACCCAATATATATATATCCCTGAGGATAGGGGAGAAAGAATACTTCCCACTTATTCCCTGTGTGTTGTAGAAGGCGACTAAAAGGGGAGGGAGTGGGGGT
>JAUUDZ010010924.1:0-11589 GCA_032361705.1 Panulirus versicolor | reverse complement strand
ACAATAACTAGTCAGACTCATGTCGATATGCTTGGCATACTGTCCCAGATTATTATACTAATCACTGACATGCTGTTCCAGACTGGAGACAGCATTGGCATAATATCACATCACTGCCGTGTTGCCCCAGACTGATGACAACACTCATGCTGTCCCACACGGATCACATCACTGCTATGCCGTCGTAAACTGTAGACATCACTGCCATGCTGCTCTATATTGTCGGCATCACCACAGGCATGCTGCGTAAACCTGACCAGTGGGATACTGGTAATGCCACTTGTAGGTGTCCCTGAAGCATATGTATGGCACCCACCTCCAACTGGTACGTTCAGTGCGAGTGATCCTCCAACCGTCCTTTGCCCTCTAGTCTCGCGTTCACACCAGACACTAAACTGTGGGAAATAGGAATAGGAATCACTTGATTACAACGAATTATGCACTGCAAGGCGTCTAATGAGCGTTCTCAATGATACGCTATAACAAACAAGAAATACACTTAAGCCTATGAACCTGTACATAAGCACTGCCATCCCAGCTCACTATATTTCTATACAATCCTTTGTACTCCATATCTAATGCATACTTCCTAACTGCCCTTCACTTACCGGAACTCAAACTACAAATTATTCAGTCGCTTGTTGCTACGACATCAAACAGAAATGTCGACATATTAAGGATGTTCGAAATGGGATCATTATGCATTTTTTCTCTCTCTCAACCATGTCTTCTGTAGGGCGTGTCCTCATCCCGGCACTATTCTCTAAGTGTCCCCACACCAACAACGCTAGGCTTCTGGGTAGGAGCTGCTATAACGTAAGTATGAATGAAGCCTGCGGGCCACACACTGACGCCTTCACATACCCAGGAAACGAAAATCCTCCTTCGCAGCCTTTTTCTCTCGCATAACATACGTCTCCTCTACTTACCTACACCTACCTATCTACTTCCCTGTCTCTACCTTCCTACCAATCTCTTGTCTACCTTGCAGTGAATTTTAACAAACAAAGGTAGATAACATACCACACAGGAATCATAAACAGCATCCCGACCCTGAGATGTGGAATTAAACTTCACCTATAAGGAGAAAACTATCCATTCTGAGGTTTTCTTGTCTTTCACATATGATCGCCGCTTTCCGCGTAAGCGGGGTAGAGTTTGAAACACGGAGAGACCACATCCGCTCACATCCATTCTCTAGCTGTCATATGTAATGCATCAAAACTATATAGCTCCCAAAACATCCAGGCCCAACAGACCCTTCCACTGTTTATCCCGGACGCTTCACGTCCTGGTTCAGTTCAATGACAGCACGTCGACCCCTGTATGCCATATCGTTCCAAATCACTCTATCTCTTCAGTCAGAGGGTTTTATGCTTCGAAATCCAACTCATTATATGAAATATCATTCAAGCAACTTAGTTTAAGCAACTTAGGTCCTGGAGGGTGTCGACACGGAAGATGAACGAGTCTCGAGACACTGGGAGAGGAGGGGGGCACGTCTGCATCGGAGAGCAGGTCCAGGCGGGCGTGTCGACACGGCCCTGGACCAGCCTAGAAGCGACCACCGCTTCACGGACGCAGCAAAAAAAGAAACTTTAACCCCCACCACCCACGCTTGATGGAGCTGACATACCTTGACCCGTGTGGTTAAAGCGTACACCGCTTTACTCATCATCCCCGATGAATGGCTGCCCCAGGAACTGACACACCGGAGGACAGCCGTATACAACGGAGAAAGCTAAACCCGAGAAGCCGTACATCAAGGGTTAAGGTTCTCTCTCTCTTACCACGGGCACGAGGACGCCCGTCTACCCCAGCAGGTGAAACCGTTTAGTAATGCTTTTTCTCGATGAAAAGATCCGTTCTGTACCCAATGGCGGACCATTACTCACCTCCCCGTCCAACACAAGACCTGAAAAAGAAAATGACGAAAAAGTGTTAGCCAACGCCACTAGTCTGGAATTAAAGTGGTAAACACTATATAATCTACGTGGTGGCGACATCAATTCGTGAAATTGAACATGAACACTTTGTTCCCCCACTTGGGGCCACTGGTAAGCGGTGCGTCCTTCAAAAAATGCAGTAACTTACTAAATCCGGAATGCCAGTCGTATGGTCTTGCATAAGAAGCTGAGCGCTTGCGAGTGTAATGGTAGATGTACTTGTAAAATAACATGCCCTTACTGAATACATGTAGCCACTGTGTGTTCTTAAGAGGAGGAAATCTATGATCCTTCAGTTCACCAATGAAATTAGTCTTTAATATGTAAACAGTACTCTTCAATATGAAAACATAAATACTTTCATCATATGCCTCAGAACACCACGGGAGTTGATGCCACAACCAACCCATTTTTCTTCTTTACTCCTCATACTCACGGGGTGAAATCACCAAACACGATGAAAAACAGGAAGTGCACGATATAGCCTGCTCCCGTCTACCGAGACGGCACTATTATTCCATCAAAAATCTTCAATTTAACAAACCTACAAAGACATAGAAATCCCAATTAAAATAATCCTTTCTTTCCGGTGTAAACTCCTGTGATGTAATGTCTGCATCACTGACAATAATGCTCAAATAAAGCAAATAATGTCAAGATACAATGCAAGATAAACCTTCATTGGAAAAATTTCATATGCTATATAACCCTCAAAAATTCACAAGACCGCAATCTGAGTTCTGAGTACAGTATTCTCAATACATACACACGCTCAAGACAGTTTAGCAAAGGTCAAAGGATTCACCCAGACATAATGGTGATGGATGTCATCCTCACACCACAGCCCCGCCACAACTTTCACAGCAGTTTAAAAGTTCCACAAAAATATCTTCCTGAACATCGATCTTAGGCTCCAATGACATATCATAACCGGACCTTATCGAATGAGATGCAATATGAGGATATCGTATCATAGTCTCTGGTACACGATCTCTAACAGATAAACCATAACAACAACTGCAGGTTGCCAGGACTTTGGATTTCCGAAGAGAAATGAGAGAGACTCGGGTGTGGTCTTCGACGGAGTATCCGAAGAACTGTCCGCTGGTGACCGACATTAGCCCAAAAGTGGCGCTGAAGATGACAGAAGCAGCAGCACACAGCCTAGTTCTGGGTCAATGATCATATGAATCTCTGAGGTCCGGTCGTACGGGGTAAGGTCGCGGCGCGTTCCCTGTGGGAAGGTACGCATCGCGGTGTCTGCTGCTGGTGGGGCGAGACTAGCGCCAAACGTCGTCGCAATCCTACACTGGCTCACGAGTTGTGGAGTAGACACGAAGAATACCATGAATGACACCCTCCCTAGCCCTAAACTTGACCCCACCTAGCACTGACCTTGACCCCCCTAGCCCTGAGTATGACCCCCCCCCCACCTTTGCCCTAAGTCTGACCTTGAAGGTGCGGCCGTGGGAGAGGGGGTCATGACACATCGTCCACTGGCGGGTAACATTCGTACACTGGCATCACCACCCCAGCCCCTCGGCTGGTTCCAATAGTCATGCAGCGGACACGAAAAATACCATGACCTCTTATATGGCCTTGACCTTGGAGGTACAATCTAGGAATGTGAGTCTACCACCACCAAGTGGTGATGTCGAGTAATGTTTACGTCACCCCTCCAGCCAATCCCCTCCCTGGCTCATGGAATATGAAGGAGCCAAGTGTGTGATGGACGCACGGACAAGTGAATACCGTTGGACGCCGGCTCTTCAAGCGAGGCTCAAATAATTCAGACAATTCTGTTTACAGATGCGATAGGCTCCCTGGCGACGTAATACGAAGTTTTTGTGATATTCAATATAATTTCTGAACATCGATAAAGGTACATTTTTCAAAATAACAAGAGGCCATGGGCAATAATTCAACGGTAAATGGTTTCGTACAAAAGTGGCTGAAAACTAGAATAGCTGGCTTCACAATGCCATAAATCGTGAAACAGCAGAACCTTTCAAGAAACCTGAACGATCACTTACAATATACAAGTTCCCTCTGGGTTAGGAAGCGAAGAAGAAAGTCGGGCTGTCTTCTGTTAATCTGGTTACTCCCTCTACCTGTGTTTTCCACAAGAAAACTTTAACCAACTCCTGGAAACAAGCCAGACTTGAGCTCTATGCCCTGTGATACAGATGTCTTCTACATGTGGCCTGCTGGAGTGTCATTTCCAGGAACACTGGCCAGCTGAAGTGTGTGCCGGAGTGTCTCGGATGCCTGAGCCAACGTTGCCTATTATTACTCCGTCTTATTCCACACTTAAACTCTGCGAGAGGTCCACTTGCTAGAGCATCATCATTTAACTCAAGGTGCTAGTTAGAGTACAGTCATCTAGTTTAAGGTGCTAGAGCACTGTCATTCAATCTAAGGTGCTAGAGCACTGTCATTTAATCTAAGGTGCTACAGGACAATCATCTCGTCTGTGGTAGAGCAGCGTCATTTAAGGTGCTACAGTGTCTAGATTCGTTGTACTTTTCAACAATGCGTCCAATACGACCATTTCATTTTTTTTTCCTAAGGGCACTGCGACCCCGCTCTAGAATAAAACGGCTTATTTATGATTAAGTACTTGATATCTAATGATATTCAATCATGCTTTCAACTACTCTGCAAGTCTCGTCCTCGAACGTTCTCTTTCCCCTTCTTCTACAACTATCACTCTGGTGTGTACGTGCTCCCGAGGAATGGTGGATGCGAGAGTTCGCAGGACTAATAACTGTTTGGTACGACGTTAGCAACTTAAAGGTGGGGACAGTTGCAATATGTTCCATTCTCTACCCTGCTAAGCTTCGGATTTTTTTTACAGTCTCATGTTATTTACAACATTTACGACCTGACCCCTTCTCAAAAGGCAGGACTTCCACTCTCACAATCTCTCTAAATATTACCTCTTTCGATGCTTCGAATAAGGTTCGGTCTCGATAAGGATTTTAATCCATGACTGGAGCCTTCAGTATACATGAATACATACATGTTATTTGAAGAAAATTGTAGATATGGGGTTTTACGACGCTTCATATCAATATCAAGGTTAATGTTGTCGTTTACATACTGAATCAAATCTGGTTTCATATTGTGATTCATATTCGAGTCATATCGTAAATGACACAGCTTCATCCTGCTCGTTCACGTATTCAGTTATATAGATGAACGCTTAAAAGTCGCTTATTTTGGTTCATATTAGTCTCACTGTAGGGCATCATAATTCGCAGTGTTAATCGCGCTAATAATCATCATACCCTGGGTCACCCCCATAGATCGTGGTTTATGATAACATTGTGATTAACAGTGTGCTTCGCGTGTACCAATGGCTTGGTTTACACCATCGGTCACATTCTATGGTATAAAGTGCGCGTCATACCAACAGTTCAAGAGCCGGGACCCCTAGTGCCTGCCCCTCTAACACTACTTACACTCTGATATATAACAAAAGATCGTACCGAGAGAGAAGTTCAACTCACCTGCTCATCAGTATCTACGCTGACGACGGCATCAGCGACATCTAACTATCATCCAACTTTGTGGCTCGGTTCGCCGTCCTAATGGCTCCTCACGGCTCGCCTCGACACCCAAGTGATTCTCCACGGTCCTTCTCGCCGCCATAAGAGCTCTTCATGTATCACACCGCCATTTCCTTTAAAGAACACAATGCCATATAATTGTTGTTTACTTTACAGTGGGGAAAAACATGATTTACATCAACTTGATGACCTAACGGTCTGTTTCTTTCGCAACTTAATAGTGAATGACCAGGTCCACTCCTTTGAACTACCATATGAATATCGTCGGGCAGGAAGACAGGGAACACGTCCGTAAGACAAGTCTTGAGTAACAGTTTGTACTGCACTGTATATCCTCACCTCACGACCTATCAGCGAGAAATTCAAGAGAGTGATAATGATGACGATGAATTATGCAATATTTCCTAATCTCTGGGTTCTTGCTCGATGACTTCCAAGCACACTCTCCCTTCGTAACACACACAGTTTTTTGTCAGTTCCCCCTGTGTGTTCAGTCACCGCCAACAGGTAGGTAACCATACCATTTGGTGGCTACGTAGAGTGGCTCGAATCGTGCGTTGTTGCCGAAGTCCTCTCGACATTAACAGTCCCTATTTGCCCAAAAGATCTGCCGATTGACGTAATCTATTTCACAGAAAACCATTACGAACAAAAAAATCACAGAAAACCATTACGAACAAAATCTTTTAAATAGGATACAGTGTAGTGTCAATACGCATGTCTTTGGAAAATGAGAACGGTTAGAATTACAGAATTTTGCTTACTGGCACCCAAGAGTATAAATAGTTATACATCGGCCAGCCGCAAGCATTTGGTATAAGAGGGAAGAATCGTCAATACCTCGGGTCATTAGAACACTACTGCATGGCGGCAGGGGACAGCGGACGGTCGCTGAGTATGAGAAGGGAGCAAGTGCCGTCGTGGGCGGAGATGGGGGCGTTAGCGCTGTCCCTGGTGCTGTTCGCGGTGCAGGTCGGAAACAACCTGAGGCTGTGGATGGGAAGGCCGACGATGTCCTCGTACAGCGTGAGCGACGACTTGCCCCTCCCGCTGCCGGGGGTCACCGTCTGCCCTAACCCTCCCTTCAGCGTCGACGCCCTCCTCGCTCTCGGCCTCGACTTTCCGGCCTCCGCCACGGTCGAGGAGCTCAGGCTCGCTTACGATCGGCAGTCCGGCGTGGTGGCCGACTCCGCCACAGTGTGGAGCGGGGCAGCCTGGCCCCTGGGAGCTGTGGTACACCAGCTTGAGGTTGGTGGCGAGGTCTTCCGTTATCATCCGAGGCAGACGACCGCACCGGAGTGGAGTATATCCTACACGCCCCTGGGTCCTTGCTTCACGCTCGCCCCTGACGCCACCCTCGACCCCAGTCTCGGCGTTACGCTCCGCCTGAGGAACCCCCTCAAGTCTTGCGTATGGGAAAGCCTCGACGAGGGCAAGCAGATGTTTCTCCCCAAGACCCCATGCGAGACAGTCGACCTGCGATGCAACACCTCCTGCGTGTGGGAAAAGTTCGTGCACTCGTTCGTCAGGCATAAAGAATACCTGGGTCACAACGTCATCATGCACCCGGTCAACGAACCCCCAACTCTGGCGGTGACGGAGGCCGTAGTGCCCTTAGCCTGGAGTGACGAGAGGTATACCGTAGAGGTGCTCGTCGAACCAGTCCAGGTACGCAGGATGGACCGGACGAAGGCCCCGTGTAACAGTTCCTCCGGCTATAGCGAGGCCGCTTGTCGCCAGCGGTGCGCAGAGCCATGTCACCCACGCCTTCTGCTAGACGGGCGGCGGCCCCAACACCCAACGTGGACGACGCCCAACACCAGCGTCGCCTGCAGAACGGCGCCCGGGCCGGAGACTTTGCAGTACGAGAAGGTGGGCGAGGAGCAGTACGCCTGCTGGAGGCATTGTCGACCTCGCTGCTCGGAAACAGTCTTCTCCTACAAAGTAAGCATTCACGAGGAGCAGAGCGAGAACCCTGAACAAGTGTATACCTTGGTCGTCCGTCCCAAGTCCCGTATCATGAACACCATCACCGAGACACAGGTAAATGCCTCGACGAGAGATGGAAGTCATTGAGGTAATACTAAGGAATGTATTTGATGTGTGTTGCTAAAACTGACAGCATTTAATGTGTGTTGCTTAAACTGACAACATTTAATGTGTTGCTAAAACTGACAGCATTCAATGTGTGCTGCTAGGCCAGACAGTACCTGATGTATGATGCTAGAACTGACAGGATGCGAGGTGCGTTGCTAGAGATGACGACATTTGACTGTGTTGCTAAAACTGTCAGTTTTTGGTGCGTGTTGCTAGAACTGACAGAGCATTTGATGCAAGTTGCTAGAACTGACTTGATTTGATATGTGTTGCTGGATCTGAGAGGATTTGATGCGTGTTACTAAAACATCGCATTTCCCAGCCAGTTTTACTTCAGGTAGCCTCACGACTAAGCCCGTTCACTGTTTTGTTTTCTTTGCTAAAGAAAGCATTTGATTCTCACCCCCTCATTGACACCTCTGGTGTACAACCGACGAACTTTCATAAGAAAAGTTTATTCTACTTACAAATTTCCGTTCGCGGGACAAACTTTATTGCAACGCTCTAAAACAAAAATACAGTTACTATAAAGCTCGGTAACAAAAGTCATAATATAATCAGAAAATACTATCATAATGCTCAAAGAATTATAAGATTGAAAGTGTAATAGGGATCCAGTTATTATTCATGTCCAACAGCAAAAGAATGGTTCAAAATTTCGGTAAACTAGAAAAAATAAATCACACATTTCATTGCAAGACACTATTTTTTTTCACTTCGTATGACACTTATTGCACTTCTCATTTCATGACACCTTTTTCAATTGTTATTTACGACACTTACTTCATTTCTTATTTCCCGACACTTTTTTCAATTTTCATTTTATGACACTTACTTCAATACTAATATTTCTGACACCTTATTTCATTTCTTATTTCATGACACCTATTTCAAGTATCCTTATTTACGACACTTCAGATCTTGTTTTGACTCTTCCTTCTCAGGTTCTCCGTTATACACGGTACCATAACACGGGCCTGCAGCAGACGCCATCGGACGAGTTCCCCGTGCCTTTTTAATGGCACCTTTCCTCTGGGTGCCATCAGACGAGGCTGTGTGAAAGTACTCCTCCCTTTTCCTTGTCTTCCAGGCGTACCCTACGGTCAAGCTGCTGGCCGACGTTGGTGGTAGCCTGGGGCTCTTCCTGGGCGTCTCCCTCCTCACCTTCTGGTCCGCACTGGTCAACCTCGTCACTCGTCTCACTCTCATGGTCAGAGAGGCAATCCAGCGACGGATGCGCATGCAGCCTGTGACCTCCTGGGCCTCAGTTCCCACGGGATCATCCTTTACGGCCGTCAAGCGCTCGGGAAGCCGCAGGATTCAGGTGGTTGCGAGGGACGGCGAGTCGTCTGCAAGGGCTGGCGATGCAGCAGAGGTGTGGTGGAGCGGTGGTCCTCCTCCAGCACCGGACATACGCTCCCTGCTGCATGCCGTGGGTATCACGGCCTTGTTGCTCTGCGCCGCAATTCACTTCCTCCTATCGCTCACGGCCTACGTCAGGCAGCCGGTCGTCACTTATCTTTCGGCTGTGAGCGAGCCGCTCACCTTCCCCTCCGTCACTGTCTGCCCAGCTCTGCCGTTCAAGCTCTCAGTCCTCTCGGATCGAGGTCTAAACACCACCAACGTCCGCTGTTCGGGGTCTTCATCCAAGAGGAGCGAGAACTCCGTTCTGGCGCAGTTACTGCAAGACATGCCTGGACTGTGGGATGAACCTGTGAACTTAACGTCACTCTGGTGGTCAGCTGGTCTCCAGTCCGGCGACTATCTCCCCGACACATCTCTGGACGATCTGCCCTGGAACCACTGGAAGCCCATACTGACCACGAACAACGTGTGCTACCAGCTAGCCAATACCAGCCAGACGAGGGGGTTATCGACACTGGCTGTTGTCCTGTCTTACAAGAATATCAAAGAAGAACTGTTGGCGCTCGAGAGCGACTGCTACCCACATGACTATGGAAAGATCTTCTGGGTGATGGTTCCCGAGAAAGGCGCGACTCCTCTAGCTGTCTCTCGAAGTCGTTTCTACAAGCATAAAGTTCAATGGCGTTCATCAGATCAGCTGAAGATTACGCCACTTGTGGTGCGTCGTCTCCCACCCTGCAGGACTCAGCCTTATCGCAGGTCCACCTGCCTCCAGCGGTGCCAGCTCGAGCGAGCAGCCAGGCGCATCAACTGTTCTTTGCCATACCTTCCAGATACGGACCTACCCATGTGCCACACGCAAGACCAGTACAGGAAGAGTCGGAAATATATTCTCGACGAGCCGTCAGCAAACGAAACACAACCGTGCGAGCACCTGTGCGGTAAAGACTGCGAATCTACGTACTATTACGTCGACGACGTATCTACGGCACACGCATATTACAGGGAGGGGTTCGAGGCTAAGCTATCGTGGAAGAATTACTTCATCATCCAAGAGTTTTGGTCTACCTCCTTCCCCAGGGCTCTGAGTGAAGTCGGGGGCATCGTGGGACTTTACCTGGGCTGGTCGGTGCTAGGCTCCGGTCAGGGAATCGCCAACTTCCTCAGGACGATCGAGGTGCACAAATGGAGTCGAACTCGCCGACACATTCGCAAGGGGCTCTTATTGACCCTCTACCTACTGTGCACCATGACGGCCACCCTCTTCTGGTTGCACTTCGCGAAGGAGTTCGTTTGGAACCACCCATACTACACCAGATTCGAAACCCACAGACTCCGGCCGCGAGATCTCCCGGCCATGACGGTGTGTCGTTGGCCCCCGTTCAACCTCTCCAAGCTCCTCGAGGACGGGCTCATCTTCAACGCCAGCGCCCACTGCAAGAACTACGGCAACAGGTTCTCCCGATGCTTCCGAGGCACTCGAGTTATCCAGGAGTTACCCGGGATGTTCGGCGGGAGGCCACTGGACCAGGTGTGGGCAGACGCTGCCTGGAAGCTCCAAGATCTTGTGACGCACTACACCGCCGACTCCAACAGTTTCCTCGTCCAGTGAGTACCTTCGCTACGTCGATCCTCGCGCACACCAGTCTGTCCCCAGCACCCAGAACATCTTTTCACTTGATATAAAAGCTTCTTGTGTTTACGTCTCTCTCTCTCTAAATGTCCATTGAGACAATCCTTCAAGCCTGCAGCATGAGCTTAATGCCTTTTGTGTTCACAATCACTCAGTACCAGATGCCAGTCTGCGTTCATAACACTTCACACGAGTCCAGTTTGTGTTCAGCCAATGTGCGAAGTCTCTTCGCAGAAGTACAGTACCAGACGCCTGTGTTCATAATATCTTAACACGTCCATCTAGTCAAGGCATAAGACCGGTCTGTGTTCACAGTCCATAACACATCCGCCCAAGGGCTTCCCTTACAGCGGTCTTTGCTTGACACATTCACGCGGTACGATAACTGCGCTTCAGCCTCTTGGCAGATCACTCTTGTCCACATATCTCATGGTCGACGACGAACTGTCTCCTCCCATCCCTCCGTACATTCATTCCCCCAGACTAGCTAGCTTTCAATTGTACCCTCTCGTTCTGGACTATCCTCTACCTTCACAGGACTATTCAGCGTCAATGTCATCGCGGGCTCTTAAGGAGTTCATAAGCAAGAATCTATAATAAAACACCCAACACCAGGTCCCAACCGTGGTCACCACCACCACTCATCGAACAGACTTGACATCTCTCTCTTCTTCTTCTCTGAACCACATTTCAACTCTGTTACTTCTAAGTGAGGACGCCAGCCATCTACACCCCCCTAAATATATCTATCTATTCTTCTATTTCGGACCGGTGCAGCCCCTCAGAATGGAGAAGCAGTGATCTGATTATATTTAATATAATATTACGACGCAATTTCTCTCTCTCTCTCTCGTTTTCTTCCGTTCAATTTCAGAACGCCGCGAATTTGCCCCCACGTAATAACACGAAAATGTTGGGAATTACCGTATCCTTCATTCTTTCCTGGACCCCCCCCCCCCCCCCCCCCCCCCCCCCC
>JAUUDZ010010913.1:0-11590 GCA_032361705.1 Panulirus versicolor | reverse complement strand
ATATGTAAGACGGACGTTGTTTTATATATATATATATATATATATATATATATATATATATATCATCCTTCTGATTATTACAAAATTCACATTCGGTCTATTTGGGAACTCGTCCGTCTTGCTCTGCGTCGTTTGTGACTCATTTTATATATCGTAATATTACGTCGCTCTTGCATTTCCACCTTCTGACCATTTGGAAATTCCTAATCGCTCTATTTAGCATCACGTCTTGCAGTGCGTTTTCTCTGACGTCTTGGATTATCTGTCATCAGCTGGTGGACTCATAATCCCTCCCATCCGATTATCGGAAAATCATTCTGCGCAGCAACTCCGTTTTGCTTGGGCGTTGTACCTGACGCGTTTCATCCATCATCATGCCATTAGCAGCTGAGGGATCTTGTCTTGCACCGTTTAAGTTCATGGCTACTCGTGTCCATATCTGGAGTGTGATAGATAAAAAGGTTATGTGTAAAGAAAGGAGTCGACACTCGTCTCCCTGTTGTGGTAGTCATGTTGCATCCGTGTCCACAGCGGCGGGCCGGGTTTATCTTCCGTGTCTCCAAGCGCAGAGCGGTTTGTAGGGCAGTCGTTCCCCATCAGTAGGAGAGCCTGGCTTCTCTGTTCCACCCACGTCATCTCCAGGACCTCCACTCCTGTTCACACTGCCATTAATGAACCTCATTTGGCACAGTGGGGCCCCTGAGGTTAACTTGGTTCTCACCTGGGGGTGAAATTTGTATCCGGTGCAGAGCATCAGACACGGATCTTTGATCTTACGAGCGACAAGTGACGTGCGAGAGGTGTTGCGAGCATTTGCTTCAGTTCTCTTCACTGAGGTGGAAATCCGGGACGTTGGTCACTTCCAGCAACATCGGCCTCGACAGTTTTAGTACAAGCGGCGTCCACGGTAGTCGTAACGCAGGTAGCGTCAACAGGAGTCTTAATACAAGCAGCGTCTACGATAGTCATAACGCAGGCGGCGTCCACAAGAGTCGTAACACAGGTAGCGTCCACAGCAGACGTAACACAGGCAGCGTCCACAACAGTCGTAACACAGGTAGCGTCCAAAGCAGACGTAACACAGGCAGCGTCCACAACAGTCGTAACACAGGTAGCGTCCAAAGCAGACGTAACACGGGCGGCCTCCGCAGTAATCACCTTCGACGCCGTTTCCTAACCATCATCTCCACAGGAGCAGTGTTGGCGGATGCGTAAGTAGCCATTTCTCCCGCGGCGACCCCCCGACGCCCCGCACCTCCGCCAAGGCACAACATTATCTCCTGCAGCGGCAGCCGTCGACTGGTCAGCCACTCTTCGCCAGTCTAGTATCATCCACACTATAGTTGTCCGGTTGATGCTCACCGCCTCCATACATTGCGATTGATTTGTGCCGGTAACCAAGGCAAATTCATTGTGCACTCCTTGCTCATCTTGTGAGCAGTAGCGCAAAAGGATTACACGGGTCACAAAGGGTGTTAGTCAGACCCCATTGGATTGAGAGGTATCCTATCATCCCTAGCTGCAGGGAGGAATGATCATCACCCGTATTACTTTTGGGATGGTGTACCTCTTCTCCAAGTGGGTTTAGCCATGAGCGGCCATCGAAGAGTCTCGGGTGTTCTGTTCTTCGTCAGAAAGCAGCATAAGTGGTCGTTTCCCAGTATCGTTTCTTGGATTTCTTAGGATCACAACGTAGTCTACAACCGCACGGTCTTCTTGTCCGCACAGCTTTACGTGTCATTCTTTGTCCAGTTGCTTCGGATACCTGGGCAAGACGTGAGGTCTCGCACACACGGTAAATATGTGATGGAATTACAGGATTGACATGTAACTCGAGAGTTATTCGGTTGAGAGTTGCTCGCATCTATATATAAGCTGTTCTGTTCATCCATTCATCCCAGCTCTGCTGCCCTGCCAATAGCATAAACAGCAATGAGGTGTAGCCACTGATTAGTGTGTTCCCTGCCATTACGATTATGGTTGACAGCAGACGCGTAACGAGTGCAAATATGAGACCTCAGACGGTGGGAGAATCTAGTGAGTCCCTTATCCTCACAAATGCTGGTACAAATGTCTTGACCTAGTCCCACCTTCTGAGAGGTACATAAAACCTTGTCTCCAAATATCTTACGCTCGATGTATCCTTGTATTTTAGCTGACCGTATGCACCTTGCTAGATGGTAATTACGTCTCGACCAAATTCCATTTTCTGAGACGTGTATCGAACGACGGCTCGAAGACTTCCTTAGTATTCTGGGGACTCTGAGAATACTTATAATCTTCATCGTGATACACTTTGTAAGTTTAGCTGAACGATACCTTGCTTTGCCAGGCGTAGCAACTATTCTAACTGTGTGTGTGTCAATGATTTTCAGCTATCCACTTGGTATAGACATCCAAAGATGGAACAGACAGATGTTGACGAGTGTCCATAACACATTTCATCTGCAGACATCAGATCCTCAGATTGAATTTTACCGACAGTCGCTGTTCTGAGACGCACATTTACCAAGTCGTTTGATTTCTCTGTATTTTACCAGTGAGTTTTATTCTACAGTAATCTTATCGCTGGCTCTTAGCAATGAGACGGTGCCTCTCAATTTCACGTTCAACATCGATAAAAGTTCATGTAAGGTAGTTTCATAAACCACATTTACTAATTTCATAAACTACATTTACTAGTTTCATAAGCTACACTTACTAGTTTCATAAACTAAATTTACTAGTTTCATGAACTACATGTACTAATTTCATGAACTACATTTACTAGTTTCATAAACGAACTACGTTTACTTAAGGTAACACCTTCCTGTAGGATTCACACACCTTTCAGTCTCGGAATATGCGCTTTGAACTGTTTCATTTACCAGCTCAGCAGTGTATACCCAAGAGTGTTCGAAACCCTCCATTCTTTTTCACTGTTTGACCCCCCCTTGCCCAGGAACCACGAAGGCCGGCCTCGAAGTGGAATTTTGTCCTGTCCGTGAATGGCGCCTCCAACGTACAGAAAGAAAAAAGGCCGGGGGCCTTCAGCAAATTACAGTGGAGTACAGAAACAAATAGTCTTTGAACCTTTGTTCGAAAGCGTCTCGAACCCGCACATTTCCCCATGGTACACCAGTGCTAGCTACGTAGAGTCTTTACCTCAGTATGTTAGTTACCAAGACACTCGACACATTCACCACCACACCACGTTCATTCTCATAAGCAGTCGACCCTTCGTTACCACAGCACGTTAATCCTCAAGATAATGACCGACACTTTATTGCCATAACACTCGAAGATAATTGACACTTGATTACCAGAGCATTTGATACTCAAAACCTTTATCATTATTATTCAAGAATATTCGACGTTTTTATTAACATAACGTCATGATTCAAAATGTTTCCACCACAAGCAAAAGATCAACGTCGCTTTAGCATTCGACACTCCACCAAAACCACATAGATACATTCTTCTGTACCACAGCCTATGATCACTCGACTCCTCTACCACAGAGATGAACTACTTAAACCTTTAACGAAGCAATGTTGATCAAGGCTTTATTAGCATACAAACACACTCGATGCTTGAACCTGGCGAATAAATTACTACGTCAGAAGAGGGAATCTAGACATGGGCCAAGTGAGGGATTATTTTTTTTACTCCCCTTTGAGCCTCAGTCATCTGTTCTTGACGCCATCTCGCTAATACGGGAAATGGCGAATATATAAAAGAAACGAATCTCATAAGCACTCTTGGAGGAGGTAATCCTACATATACCACATCACAGCAAGAGAAACGCTTCCTTATACCAGTCTATAGAATTAGAATGTAAGAAATGTATAGAACTTAAAAGTATTTTACTTATATCAAAAAGATACAGCGAAGGAACGCAAGTCGCTATCTTTTCGTCAGACCTTTCCCCCCTCCGTGATGCGGTATATATTCGTTAACGTGTGTGTGTGTGTGTGTGTGTAAAGCAATTACAAATGGTCCTTCATCCCTCATGCCAGATGTTGCATGAAGGACATGACTCTACCACTAGATCATCCTCGTGATATATGACAGGTTATCTGTAAGAGACGGGCCCCATGTAAACAACAAATCGCTCATACTCCCCATGACGAAGTAGCGTCATGAGGGACATGTGAACGTGCATTTGAACACACACACACACACACACACTCACCTATACACAATATATAAATCAATAAATAAATACACAGTTAATCACTTACACACGATGAATGAATAAATAGATAGACTACAGAGTTAATCACTTGCACACAATGAATGAATAATAGATAGATATCGGTTTATTGGATCTAGGCAGCCATGCTGCTGAAACTACGCAGTTGAGTGAGGTATTACAGATGTAAAAGAATTGGAGGGGTCATGATCGTCACTAGTTAACTAATCATACTAGAGCTTAAGATTAGGATGAGCTGGATATATCCCTACTTTAGATAAGCATATGGGTGAGGTACATTTGAATAGCTAGGGTTCGAATAGCTAGGGTTCACCACTTATACAGGGATGTTTAGAGAGTAAATGGTATGTTTTATACATTAGGGCTTGATAAGTGATGAGCTTGATCGAACATAAGTGATGAATAGTTGCACTTGATTGAACATCAGTGATGAATAGTTGAACTTGATTGAACATCAGTGATGAATAGTTGTACTTGATTGAACATAAGTGATGAATAGTTGAGTTTGAACATTAGTAATGAATAGTTGAACTTGATTGAACATAAGTGATCAACAGCTACACTTGTACAGTAGTTCACCGACCATATAGCCTAACGAACAGAAAACCGAGCTGTTCACTAGTATATCTTGTTCATGGATTATATTTCAAGTGCACGAAGGTATAGGATTGTTCTCCTCTGTAACAGCTGTGCTTGGAACAATTCGATTATGAGGACGAACGATGGTCCGTGGTAAAGGGGCGTCACGAGTTGGTGAAGGCCTCCGTGACCGAGAGGAGTGGGTTTGTCAGCAGTTTACTGCCAAACTGCCGTATGAGCTGTGTGTGTGTGTGTGTGTGTGTGTGTTCTGTAGGCATATACACATACCTCTCGACAGTGCAACAGATATAGCTTTACATATGTATGGAAGTACATATGACCTCAGAACACAAGACTCTTAGCAGTAGTAAGAACTCTGCATCTGAAGCCGTTTCTAGTTACATTAAGAACTTCGTATGATATCTTCTTACACATGACTAAAATAACTTTTATATTGATTAATTTTCGTATATATCTGTCCGCCGTTTTCTCGAGCGACGTAGGGCAAGGGACTGACGAAAAGCAAGGGCCTAGAAATATTTGGTAACCACATCTACTCTGTAGCTGTCACAAGTGACGCATCGAAACCAGATATCACCATCATCCAAGTTTAAGTCCCACACACACCAGTGATACAGCATGTCTTTGACCGCTTCATCTAAAATCAAGGTTTTACCTCGACTGAAGCGATGTCATTTTCTCTCCAAGATTAACGTATAGAATGATTTACCAATTGAGTGTTTGAAAGCAATCGTATAGATACGTTTAAGATTAAGACTCGCTTTAAGTCATCATTAAGATCAGTTGCGCCTCCTTAATCAAATGCACAGTTTGCAGGATATTTTCTCCTTGAATCTTCTTTTGCCATTTTTACTCTTCCCTCACTAGTCTTTGCGTTTCTCATCTCCATAATCACAGACAGCCTCGACAGGACCCATGGGTCTGTTGCTGTAAGTATTCCTTCGTATTCGTTCTGTATATAGGAACTATCATGTCGTCTTAAGAGGCCATTAGATTCGTAATCACCAGGGTTTAAACACAGAAAGAAATCACTTTGAAATGGCGCACGTTGGCCTTGCCACAGTTGGTGTATTCGATACCGTGTGGGTGTAAAAAGCTATTACGACCCGTCCTTCATCCTTCGTACACTACTGGGTGGTGCCTGAAGGACGCGACTCCACCACTAGATCATACTTGTAATACAGGACAGGTTTGGTGCCTGTGAAGAGAGACGGGGCGGGCTCACACGTAAGCAACAGATCGCTCACACTTCCCATGACGAATTATTACCATGAGGGAATTGTGGACGTGGAGGGTTTGCAAAACACCTTCACGCAGGCAAGTGAGGAATGAGAGAGAGAGAGAGAGAGAGAGAGAGAGAGAGAGAGAGTGGTGGTACTGGCTCTGCTCTATGGAGCTTCAAATGTGGGAACGATTTTGGCCTCTCTCAAGGTTCATATCCTACTACATTTCGGATCTGTGTAAATATTTTATTGAGATTCGGGTCGGTTTCTCTCTCTCTCTCTCTCTCTCTCTCTCTCTCTCTCTCTCTCTCTCTCTCTCTCTCTCTCCGAGTTTAAAGGTCAGATTTTCACCTCTTTTTTGTGTTGAGTTGCATAATGAGGATATTATAGTGTGTGTGTGTGAATAAGAGTTCATCGTCCACCAGCTGAATATAGGAACCCTCGTTGCGAATTCTGTGATGTCTCCCAAATGATACATTTCATGAAGGCTTTGCACCTGAGCACTTCATCTTGCATCATGTGGCTACACCAGCATTTCAAGGATTTTATACGTAAATGCGTAGGTGGGTCCTTACACCAGCGATGGAAGTTGATTGGCCAGATCGGACCATTATGTCTGTATTAAATGGTCTGAAACATTGGTGGTAATGGTGAGAAATAAAGAGGTCGCTCGAGGGTTACGAAGACTAATTTGATTGTAAACTACATGTATGACGTTTGTCAGGTGTTTCGTCTTCCCGTATAGTCATATCCTCCCTCAAACCCTCCCTGTCAGCTCCTCCCTCCCTCTTACCCTCTCTACGAAGCCTCCCTGTCAGGTATTCCCTCTTCCCTACCCTTCCTGTTAAGCCTCCCTGTCAGCTCCTCCCTCTCTCCCTTACCTTTCCTTCCATGCCTCCCTGTCTGGTATTCCCTCTTCCCTACCCTCCCTTTTTCCTTCCTGCTAAGCTACCTTGTCAACTAACGTCCGTACCCCCTGCCTCGCCAAGCCCTCCTGTCACCTACCCTATTCTCCCCTGCCTCGCCAAGCCTCCCTGTAACCTCCCCCCGTCTTCCCTACCCTCCTTGCCAAGCCTTCCTCCTCCCAGCCACCACCACCACCTCATCTCCCCGTCAAGGCTCTCGTTTAAATCAGGTCACTATGATCTAGTTGACGTGGGCATAAAGGCTGGGGCTCCACGGTAGCCACCAATAGACAAAAGCCTTGACTAGTCGTACATCACTTCCAAAACGCGACACCACCACCACCACCACCACACACTCCTCCCCCACCACCACCACCACATTGCCACCCACCCTCTCCACTACCCCCCTATTTTCCACCCTCCACGCTATAAAACGTCCGGACGCCGCCACTCTCTCTCTCTCTCTCTCTCTCTCTCTCTCTCTCTCTCTCTCTCTCTCTCTCTCTCACCCGCCAACACCCCCGACCCTGTTACGCCCCCACCAACCATAACCAGCACCATAACAACTCCCCCCTAGCCCACCCCACACATGTAACCGTACGCCGGCCCCACCCATGCGTCCGCCTGTCAACGTTACAAGGCGTGCAGATGTGGTGGTGGTGGTGGTGGTAGGGTGATTGTGGTGAAGTGGGGGGTATCAGTCGTATGGAGGCTGGTGGCAGGCAGATGGTGGTAGTACTAGTTAGGCTAGATAGTTGTTGGCGATCAGGTTAATGAGTGGTTAGTGGTGTTGGTTGTGGTAGTTTGATGGTGATCGGGCTGGTGTTAGGTTGTGCTGATTGTGGTAGGCTGATGGTGGTAGTGTTCGTTGTAGTAGACGGACATTATGGTGGAAATCGAGTTTCCAGTAGTGGTGACGTGGGAAGTGTAATTGGTTATAATAGTGTCACCTTAAAGAGTACTGGAGGATTGTAAAGGGAGGGAGAGTGAGGTGGGAGATGGTTATTGTGGGTTCGAGAGAGAGAGAGAGAGAGACTGGCGGTGGTGGTATAAAGTGATTGATGGTAGTGGTAGGAGGAGACGTGTGTGGTAGGTCGGTAGGAACATTGTGATGAAACGGTGAGGAGAAAACGATAGTTAAGATGCGGATAGTGATGATGATGATGTTAAGATGCGGATAGTGATGATGATGTTAAGATGCGGATAGTGATGATGTTGGCCGGAGGTGGTGATGCCGATGCCGTGTCATTCTAATATGACAGAAAAGATGATAATACAGATGATGATGCTGTATCATTTTGACGTTACTAGACATGATGAGAGACAAGTTGATGACGTTGTATCATTCTGATTTGGATTATTTCCTTGCCGCTGCCATCAGGTAGTGTAGAGTACACCCTAAGCTCATCTTGTGAGCGGTAGCGCAAAATAAAACCCCCCCAAAAAAGAAGCAATTACAAAGGTCGCAAAGGATGTCTTTATCAGACCCTTTCGAGTACATACTCATTCCAAGGATTATTTACAAAGTTATTATTTTCTTTTTTACAGGTCAAAATATATCGTTAATTCATCTGAGATAAGGAGTGTGTCAAAATTTCAGGTATCTTGTTATCAATGATCAGGTGTTGTGCCATATCTCGCTAGGTTCGTTCAGTCCCATCCTTCAAAGACACTTTTATTTTGCTCTTTCACAAGCTAAGATAGGACTCCCATGATGCAGGTCGTGTCATTACCATATCCAGATAGTCCAAGACAGCCACGGTGCTTATAGGCTTGCCTTGTAGATGGTAGAGCAATTACAGTATCCTGTGGTCTGCTGAAATATAGCCTTGAACGTCGTAAGCCGTTGGTTACGACGGTACGACCCTGAGAGCACGATGGTACGACCCTAAGAGCACGACGGTACGACCCCTGAGAGCACGACGGTACGACCCTGAGGGCACGACGTACGACCCTGAGCACTACGGTACTACCCTGAGGGCACGACGGTACCAGCCGTTGACCCAGCCCTTAGGCGTCAGGTGAGAGACCTTGCCCTCATACCTCAAGGGTCTTTCTCAAGGGTCATGGGTAAAAACGTCCATACCAATCGTTTGCTCGCGACGAGGAGTTGCATTTAGAACGTTTGTGTCTCTATATATCGTTAAGGCCTTCTGGTATGGGCAGTGTTGGCTCAAATCTCGACAGACATTATCATTTAAAGATGAACATCACAAGCAGCACCAATTGTTTATATATGTTCTATATTTTGCTGCCTATTAGATGTTCAACGAGATCTTACAAGCAACGAGAAATGCCTGGAGGTAAAGCGTTTTGAATTATTGTAAATTAACGCCTACAAGTGTGTGTGTGTGTGTGTGTGTATGTGTGTGTGTGTGTGTGTGTCACCATTAACAGCTTGGTGATGATGTGATACAGGCATCTCATCTTGGTGTGGGTGTCTCGCTTGAGAATAAACTTTTGATATATGATTTATCACCAGAAAGTCACTCCCTATTTTTCACTTCTTGATCATATCAAGCTTGTTGAATTAAATGGCAGTCATTATTTTCTCATTTTAGTTGCATCCAATTTGTTAAATTAAATGTTTAACATCCTGGTAAATTTTTTGATGCGTATTTTTTTTTCATAAATTGTATATCAACTAATCAAAGAATTTTAAGACTTGTTATTCAAAGATCTGCTAAACTAAGTCTTCAGAAGCGAGTACTGTGGTTAGCGAGTGACGTCTTATTCTAGCGAAGTGTGATAACAGATTTTCGTTCTTCCCTTCGTCGAGTTCGTGAGCAATGAATCATGTTCAGGTGAACAGAGAAATACCTCACTTGAGGAGGTGGTAATGTACGTAGTCGCTCTCTCTCTCTCTCTCTCTCTCTCTCTCTCTCTCTCTCTCTCTGAGACCCATGTCAGTGGTGCTGTTGCTATTGTTTATAAGCACTACGGCATGTTGTTTCCAGCATCACGGCTTTTGTTTGCAGTGCCACAGCTGTTGTTTGCAGGACTACAGCTGCTGCTGTGGCACTACAGCTGTTGTAGATAATGATGTAGCACCATGGCTGCTGTTGTGGCACAATAGCTCTTCTTGTAGAGCCCACAGCTGTCCTTTTACCACAGCTGTTGTACTTGTTGTTGTTATAACCCCCAGGAGTATGTGTAGTACAAGCCTTTTGTCTGTTCATCGTGGTCTGTGACGAGGGGGAGGGGTGGAGGGGGGATTGTTGAAATGTACCAATGGACTTGTTCCTCTCGCACCGAGTGTTGAGGTTGTGTGTGTGTGTGTGTGTGTGTGTGTGTGTGTGTGCTTAACGTGAAATCGACGCCAATGGCTATATTTACAAAGCATATACACAGGAATAGCCAGGATTTCGTAGAGGGAGAATGTGAGTCACATTTCCGTTTTTAAAACACTCTCTAGAAGCCAGAGTTTCGAAATGATCAGTTCATGGGCTGGCCGAAGTATTGCTGGAATGTTGAACACTGTCAGTGAAGAGGAGAACGCTAGCTCGTTATGTCAGAACAAAGCGACAGTTGTGAATACAGGCCAGTGCAACGTGACCTTTCACACCTGGCTTCAGTTACTGTTATGATCGTCCATATCTGGCTACAATCATTGTTATGATCGTTCATATGTGGCTGTAATCATTGTTATGATCGTCCATATCTGGCTACAATCATCGTTATGATCGTCCATATCTGGCTACAATCATTGTTATGATCGTCCACATCTGGCTGCTGACACAGTTATAATCGCTCACATATATCTGATCTACGACAGTTCACATCTGGCTCTGGCTGGACATTGAGGAGAACAATACAAACACCACGAAAACAGATACACTTCCAAGATTCAGCAGGACTCAACGAACCCCACCCCCAAAATAAACGTAAGAATCTGTACGAACAACCCAAAAAAATAAACGTAAATGTGTGTACGAACCCTCCCCCCCCCCAAAAAAAAAAAAAATAAACGTACGAATGTGATAACCAAACATGCACGTTAAAGATACAAACGTTAAAATGTAACAAACTGTTCTAAATTTAAATCGTCGTCTCATTTGCCAACCAGACATCTCACTCATGTCCCTTATCTATTTCTATCCTTTCTAACCTCCAAAAATAACCCCCCCTAGTCATCTATACCAAACTGGATTGCATTACTTTGTACATGGGAGAACCAGTCCCAAAACTGGTGCAGTACATCTGTACAACAGCCTCACCGCCCATGTACGGAGGTCAGCCTGGGTATACACTCCACACCAGGTACAAACAGGCTTCTAAGAACACTTTGGTCAACTTACCCAAGAAATGTCTTCCCTGAAAACCCACTCGACTGGCGAAAGCACCAGCGTCACACCCACCGTTTTCCTTGCCAAGAAACTTGAAATGACCAAGGAAGAAACACACACACACACACACACACGCAACACTTGCAGTACACTTGACGCTCTAACTACTCATTCTGGGATACATTTCTTTTTTTTTTTCCTCTCGTGAATATGAATGAGATCAACTGCTTTCAGAATGGGATCACGAAGGAGAGAGAGAGAGAGAGAGAGAGAGAGAGAGAGAGAGAGAGAGAAAAGTTGAACCTAGCCAACACAACAACCCACATTCCTCCCCCAATCAATAGGACGAGAAGGTCACCCATGCATCAACCGTAACAAACA
>JAUUDZ010010902.1:0-11590 GCA_032361705.1 Panulirus versicolor | reverse complement strand
CTCTCTCTCTCTCTCTCTCTCTCTCTCTCTCTCTCTCTCTCGTACACACACACACACACACACACACACACACACACACGGTGACTCAGGCCCCACGTCATACATAAAGTCCCTCTGCCAAGTTTTGAAAGGCTAGAAAAGGTTATCTTGAACTGCTGTATGTTTAATCTCGAGCTTCTGTAGGTTTAATCCGTGTTTTAAAATAGGAACACAAGTCTGGCTGTGGAAGCAGATGAACTTGAAGAGTGTAAATCACTACAAATGGCAGATACGGACAGCCTTTATGGTCTGCTAGACCGACGGTTGGCAGCGGGAGGACGTTTTGCCACCAGCAGCGTGATGCGTCGTCGTCTCCGGGGTGGTAGTCGATTGTGGGGGTGGTGTTGAGGGTCGAGTGTGGTGACTGTGGGGGTGGGAGGTCGTCTGGGTGGTATGGGAGTAGAGCGTATCACCAAGTCACACGTGATTCGTCCTCACTGGGTCACGTGATTGTGACGTCGTTACCTCACCGTCTCATTTACTCAGGTCATTACTGTAACCTCACCTACACCTGAACCCAGATCCACACCTGACGCTGGGCCCATACCTGCTGCCAGGCCCACATACCTGCTGCCAGGACCACATCTGCCGCCGGACCGACACTTGCCTCCACATCTAACCATACATGTCATCCATATCTACCTTCATCCAGGATTAACAATGCAGAACGCCGTCTCCAAAGTGCCTCATTGTAAGATGAAAAAAATCATTCACCTTTTACGTACAAAGCCATGTGCTGATACACTTTGTGAAGAAAAGGTGTAAAGGATATATTGGGTTGACCAGACGCCACCCAATTATCGCCGACATTTTTAAACCTAACTTTATGATGGAAGCTGTGAGTGCCTCATGTACTCACTCCGTCAGAAAAAGTGTGGAGGACTCAAGAGATGTACTGTGGTTTGCTTTACTGTTACTACCAGTCCCATGTTTACGTGGGTGTGTCACTTACTGCTTCTGACTGGCAGGTACAGCAAGATGACCACATCATGACGGTACATCATGACTGGCAGGTACAGCAAGATGACCACATCATGACGGTACATGATGGTTCAAAACAAGCTTAACATTGTGAGCATAACAGAACGGCTCCTGGGAACATGATAGTCTGGCCTTTGACCTGACCCTTGGGGTCAAGTGATTGACCAGGCCATGATCCCCAAGGCTCATACCATCTGTGAGTTCTTGTTGAGTGTTTTCTCCTTGTATAATCTGTCTCGCACCGTCCTCACTGGTACTACACAAGTCATATTCTTAGTGGGACTTACACAAGTACCGTCTTTAAGGTAACCTTTCAAGAAAACTGTCCTTAGACATGTCCGTCCGTATCAGTTGGCCCCGATTTGAGAACTGCCATGAAAATAAACATAATAATCTTGGTCAGGCCACACCTTACCTTCCAACCACTACACAATCAAACACATGTGATGCCAAGATGCACAACACTGAGCAACCATCGCAGTAAAACAATAAAGTCGTAATCAGCTGGTATGGTCAACTTTGCTCAGTCATATACGATACGTCTTGCAAGGAACTATAAACTGGATGACTGGACCGGGTCCATACCTGTGACAACAGCAGTTTATGTTAGAGCAATTAGCTCACGATGAACTCTGAACTACTACAACCGCTGCCAACATCCATTAAGGATAATGGGATCACCATTTCCACCATCAGCCTGCCAACCTCAGACAGCCTCGGACAAAAAATGATAAATGCTGTTGACATCAGAATTTCAATCAGCTTTCGATGGGCAGCCTGACCCTCACCTGCCGCTGTACACATCAACATACCATCAATTCATCAATCTTGAAAAACGGGGGAAGCGTCTGAACATATATATAAATATATATATAAATCTGTTGGCGTATCCAGAGCAGACGTGAACTTGTCCTTACCACTCAAGATCACACGATATATTTACGCGCGCGTGTGTGTGTGTGTGTGTGTGTGTGTGTGTGTGTGTGTGTGTGTGTGTGTGTATACCTTGGGCGTGAGTGTGTGTGTACAGTGACTCACCTTCCCAGCCTCAACATCATAATTCACCGGCGTTATTTCATTTCCATCACCCAGAAACTCACGCAAATACGTATTGCTGGACTTCCACTGTGATGTACGGCCCAGCAAAGTGGAAAACGTCGAGATGCCACAAGATTTAAATAGCCAGAGGAAGATATCTTGGGCTCGAGTGTGTATAATTTATACTCTGATCCCCCGAGTATGACTGCCCAGGAGGCCAGATGGACTCGTACAGTGTAAATCACTACAAATGGTATACAAGCACTTGCACTTTATTTGGCCGGGCGAAGTGGGTGTTGGCAGACGACCTTCTCCACCTTGTGGGCGTGGGGGGTTCCCATCATGGGGGGGGGGGAGTCTTCACAGCTATGCGTAGGGGTTGTCATAACCATGGGTAGTGGGGAGTTCTTCACGACCATCGATGGGTATCATCACTACCATGCATGGGGGTCCTCATTGTTATGGGTGGGTATCATCACTACCATTGGGTGGGGGGTGATCACTACTGTGTAAGTGGGGGTCATTACTACCATAGGTACAGGGACGTCACCACAACACCCTCGCCACCCCCCCCCCCCACCCCCAGGTAGTAAGGTAGCCAGAAACACCCCTCCCCCCTCGCCCCAGGTAGGGGGCCTCCAGCCCGTCATGACGTCAACTCTTCGCTGCCAAATTGTAGGAAACTCATAAGCGTCAGGCGGAGGTGGCCATTAGAATACTCCTGAGATGTGTCAACCACGTCAAGAAGGTCAGGGGTTAGTAAGGACGGAGAGCGGGTCACCAGCAAGTGGTGTAATGTGACCAATACATCAACGTGTTCAACTACAGACATCAACGTGTTCAACTACAGATATCAACGTGTTTAACTACATACTAAAAACAACTGAAGTTCTAACGATGTCACCTGCGTCTCTGAACATGGTGTTTGAAGATGGGTTAAGTGTTAGGTCAGTATCCGAGTGAGTGTGTTATCAAGAGCAAGAACCAAGGTGGCCGCTGTGCCACGCGTCCTGAAGCTGCTACTTGATCTGAGGAAGTTGAGGGTGTCACACGTTTTAGAAATGGCGATGAACGAGTCACCAATTCCAATGAACATATTGATTAGCGCAAGGAGGAGGAGGAGGAGGAGGAGGACGTTAATACTGCTGTAGTGGAGACAGATATCCAGAGCAGAGGTCACATGGCCCCCCAGCCATGGGGCGGGCGCAGCACAAGGACACACAAAGAGGTTTACAACACCAGATGAACCGTCCTGGAGTAGACCAGGAGGTACATCTGAACCAGGTCTTGGGAGGGACAGGGGTACGTTTGAGCTTGGTCTTTCCGCAGGTCAGCAGGTCCACCTGGCGCCAGGCCGGGACTCAAGCAGCCAGGGAGATCAGTGTGGCTTTCCTGTCCAGGGTCCTCATGTAATGCCAAAGATCATCAGTCACCGTCCAGAGCCCGCAACCAGTGCCTAAGGACCATAACCACTGCCCCGGCCTCTTAACCAGTTCCCAGGTACCATAACTAACCCCCAGGGACCCTAACCAACTCCCGCGCTCCAGTCACAGCAGAACACGAGCAACCAACAACTGTCACATAAAGTGAATAATAAAAACATGAACAAACAACAGCTCTGTACACTGCACAAGTACTAACGACACCCCTGAGCCGCTCATCACTGTGCACCCTCACCGTGAACACTCACACTCACACTACCCTCACTCTGCCCTCACACTACCTTCTCCCTGCCCTCACCCTGAGTGTCGCCAGTGGGCCGGCTACCAGGCGGGCCAATGTGAGGACGCATCTGATGGAGCTGGACCAGAGTCTCATGATCCCTCCTTGGCCAGCATCCTACCCTGACCCCAGCATCCCCCGGCAAGCACCCCAGCATCCTACCCTGACCCCAGCATCCTCCGGCAAGCACCCCAGCATCCCCCGGCAAGCACCCCAGCATCCTACCCTGACCTGGTGCCTACCTGGCCAGCATTCCCAGCGCCCCACACGGTAACACGACACAGGCCCCGGGGGGACCAAAGGTGAGGCCAGAGTGAAGGATGACCTGTGTGAGGTGTGAGGTGAGGTAATCCTCCCTTGTGTTGTTACTAACGTCTCCGGTTCCGGTGCCTCATCTTGTGTCTCATGTTATCAAGCAAACGCCCACCCACCCACCGTCGCTTCCATCTGCGTAGCCTTGACTCTCCCTCCCCCAGACTGGTGGTCAGCAGGACCCACCTGCACCACCTGGGGCTAATGTCTTCACCAATTTATGGAGGCGAGCAATATGAGCAGACAATAGCTGGGCCAAGCCATTGTGGGCCGGCTGCCTTGGCCCTTGGCCACGCTGACGCCTCCTGCACTCATGTATATTTGTATACACCAACGTACACATGTATATTCATCTGTGTGTATGTATGTGTGTATGTACATGTGAGGCATGTAAAGGCGGGGCATACATAACAGGCAGCGTCATGATCATATACATATATGGCGGGTAAATCAGTAGGTGTGGTAAGGTAGAGAGGTGGCCAGCTGGCCCCAGGTTTCGGTGCCCAGTATGGTGTATGTAAACTAAGTATAGGCGTAGTATGGGCGTGTACAACACGGTAGTGGGGTGTGTGGGGACACGGCATAGCGATATAATACACTGCCCAAACACACTTAACATCTTCCCGCTAACACACTCGACCATTTCCACTTAACATCTGGCTACTGGGAGCATTGTCCAGACGTTCTTAGCTGCACACACAGTCGTCTGAACACATGAACTCATCACAAACTCAAGGAGGAATTCCTCTGACGACCTCATCTAATTAGAAGAATCAAACACACTAGTTATAATCTGTAATACAAATTAAAGGAACGTACTTTGCAACAGAGGTGTCGTCCACTTTATCAAACAATGCTGGACATGACCAGGTAGAGGAGAGCCTTCATGAGAGGTGTGTGGGGCAGGTAGGAGTCAGCTATGATGTTCCTGACCTGCTCACATGCTGGCTACTCTACATAAGACTCTCATGGTTCTATCATACAGCCAGGGCACCTGGGATGATAGCAACACATCCACAAATATACCAGAAAAAACAAGATCTCAGTCAAAGTAAAATAATAATAATAATAATAATAATAATAATAATAATAATAATAATAATAATAATAATAATGAATAAAACATGAAATCTCCTATATGATTCTTAACATTGTTCGTCCAGTTCGCGATATATACAATGTCCAAACAGTTCATACAGCAGGATCCTCCATCTTGTGAATCACTTATAACCTCCACCACAACCCCCCCCCCCCCAAGAACCTTCAATTCAATACACGGAAAATTTCGGCGAAAAAAATTAATAAATACAAGAAGAATATCTCAGTGAAGCAATCGTAGGTAAGTATGGCCTGAGTAGAGGAACTACTTCTAACTACACGTAATCAGGGTTATAATACAAGATGGATCAGGTACATCAGACCCACACACACGCACACGAATGATGACAATGAAGACAGAATTCTTCCTGAATGGTTAACACAACATCCTACCCGGCCCTGCCCACACCCGCACCTCACATTCTCACTTAACACCATGAAGACAACTTGACAACCTAACAACCGAGTACGTGTGTGTGTGTGTGTGTGTGTGTGTTTGTGTGTGTGTGTGTGAGTCACGTAAACATCTGTGAATTAATGGGCACCACTAAATAAGACAAACTACGTGGTTAACAATGGCTGTCAGGGGGTACAGCGCCTCAGTAACCGGCCCCACACCTCCGCCCGCGTCTTGCTCTATCAACACTTTCATCTGAGTCCTGACGGGTTTGGTTGGCACCCACATCACCAGCCCAGCACATCATGTGTTGACCCACACACTCTGCTACATCACCAGCCCAGCACATCATGTGTTGACCCACACACTCTGCTACATCACCAGCCCAACACATCATTTGGAAGCCAGTAAATATATCATGTCACTCCTACACACTACCCACACCCCCACCCCGGCATGTCACTTGTCACTATCACGCCCCAAGGCGGCCCCACACTTGGCGGCCCCACACTTGGTGGCACCTTGGGCCAGGGAGGAGATGTGACACCTTCCCTGGCCAGGTAAAGCACACGGAAGTCTGGCCGCAAATCACCAGTTCTTCCCACGTGAGAAATATTCACTCAACGAAATTTATGATGTAAGAGGAAATTCCCCCGAATATATCTGGTAAAACCGTAGCTCCATCACTCACCTGCATTTTCTCAGGGAAATAGTCTCCGTAAGCGTCGAGACAAATTGATTAACAGATAAGTATTCAGGACGTCAATGGATCATATCTGTTAGTCAGAGGAATGTCTCCTACGCGACGCAGTAGGAACACTCCCAGTATCTAAGGCTATACACGAGGAAGGATCTCGAACTAAATTCTTGACTCATTTAGTCAACAGCGAAGATATGCGGACGAATGTGATAAGGAGTCAATCAACATAAATAAACTGTGCTACATCAACCTGCCGACCTGCAACCAACGTCTCCCATGCTCGCCAAGACTCACTCAAAACGCCGACCCACAGTGCCACTGTTCATGATGCTGTAAACATTACTACAAGTTGCCAGTGTGATGTAAGTGGTTCCAGGCCCTCCCGACACCATCATGGTCCCCCTCCTGATCTCCCTCACGTTAGTACCAAAGTACGACCCTCAGAGGGTCAGGTCAACGACCAGGCCAGACCATAATACCTTCAAGCTCAAGGATCGCACTTCATCACACAAGGGTCGTAACGACATCCTCAAGGTGTCGTGCCGTCGGGTTCTTGGGTCGTACCGTCAGGCTGCAGGGTCGTACCGTCGTGTTCAAGATATTCCTCCTGACTGTGACTGATGATGGAGGTGTGAAGTGTGATCACCGGAGAGGACGTGACCAAGAAGGACTGCCCAGGCCAGCCAGTCCATCACCCACCAGGCAGACACGTCACATTATCGTCTCGTCATATTTCATGTCTATGTTTACATGACATTTTGTACTTTTTTACATAGTTACACCATTACAGCGATAGTCATGTGGCCAAACCATTACAGCGTTATTGATGTGGTGAACCATTACAGTTATATTTATGAATGACTAGAGTCAAGTAATGGGGTCTATAACTGGTCCTGGCAGATGTAGGTATGCATGAGTATGTCTTCCACGTGGACCCATCCACACTCAGCACCAGTAATGACGTCATGAAGATGCTCGTTTACGATCTAAATCGATCACTGAAGTTGTAATTAATAAACTGTGTATCACTGGGTCGGTTGTTGAAGTACAACCGCTCGTCATGAATGATCACAACCTGCCAGACGAGGATATACCCAGAGTTCTGACAGTAATGTTCAACTTAGACTGTAGACAGTCTGGTATCAGGACACGTCAGTAATCACTCCAGCATAAATAGCATCCCAGGGGTGTCCTATGGGCAGCAGCAGGATACCATAGCAGCGGCCAGGAGGACCTACTGCAGCCGGTGGTTCCTGAGGGAAGCGGCCGGGGAGGATCGAACCCACAAGGGAACCTCAGGAAAATACAGCCGTGGTCATTACCCTTAATGCTCACCTCCTCGCTAGAGCGGTGCTCAGTCTTCCGCGTCAGCCGGCACGTCAGCTGCTTCTGAAGGTGCTCCAGCTTCTGAGTCAGCCGTAAGAATAATAGTAATAAAGTCAAAGATGATACATGACTGACTGATGCCATCAATAACGTTGATGGTACCATATGATGTCTTACTATTGACTTGTGTAATGATGGATGTCACGCCGCCAGCTGAGAACCTACCTTGACGACAGGTGACGGCCCTCACCACGCTGAGGGCTGGCCAGGGCAGCTGACGGCCCTCTCCACAGTGCACAGATTGGCACAACGTATATTGTTATGATCCTAACCTCTTAGTATCATACTTTCTTTACGATCTCAAAAATCCAAATCATATTTATAAGAGAACAAGATTCTCTTTACCTCAGTAATATACTTCATCTTCTGAGATATCTGTCTTTAAAGACAATATTGTAACCGCTAATTTTGATGACTTTTGATCTGTTATCAGATTCTTCACCGTACATGTTACTGAACATCACTCTCTCTCTCTCTCTCTCTCTCTCTCTCTCTCTCTCTCTCTCGCTCTCTCTCTCTCTCTCTCTCTCTCTCTCTCACACACAAACCCATAACGTCAATACATTATTCTGACATTCAGAATTTCGACCATAAATATGAGACATCAAATTACCTCTCCTCTCACTCCTTTATTACAACAAGTTTTATCATCATCATCATCATCATCATCATCACCATCATCAATGTCCAATTACATTTATCAAGAAAACAAGTCCTAACGTGGTTGTGTGGCACCCACCCTGGCTACTGCTGTAGAGGGAAGTGGTCGATACCCGGGCCAGGGTACACCTGGTGGGTACGGTACTCCTAGGAGACAGGGGACGATACAGGAGAGTGAGTGGATGGTACAGGAGACAGGGAACGGTACATGGGACAATATCACAACCTGTTCAAGCCTGCTGTTCCTGCTACGTTTGGTTACGAGTCCATGTGGGAGGAGCGTGACCTGAGCAACGTTATGTACATACGTAAATACACACAACACACTTGATCTGCATGACAACCTGACTACAGGATCAGTCCGCCTCGGTGTGTGGTGGAAGGCGTCCGCCTCATCGCAATTGTAGATGGGAAGTTTAACTCAGGCGGAAAGATCAAGTAGTTATAGTAGTGGTAGTAGTAGTAGTAGTAGTACTTTAAGTATGGACAGTGAGCGGGACCACGCCACAGGAGAGCTACACTTCCTCTTATCTAATATTGTGACGCTAACTTGTAGGTTCACAACACGACGTCGACGAACACAGTAGGTGGGTAGAGGAAGGCACCACCGTCACCAGCCCGTGTCGGGGTGTGACTAGTGCGGCTCTGACCCGCCACGGTGACGGAGTGTCATCCTACACTGGAGCAGCTTCAGACTGTCACTTTCTCTCAGCGTCACAAGGACCGGTAATGGACGATGTGCTCAGAGACGAATCATCCTGGAGAGGCCCGGCCACACGACACAGGCTCGCTGAACCAAGTCAGTAATAAGTAATGAACGTGAATATCAGGCCACTGGGGGTCTGACAAAGACCCTTTGTGATCCCTGCAATCCTCATGTGCTGCCACTCACAGCATGAGCACACGACCCACAGTACAGTAGCCCGTCATACCAGCACACATCACTCAGCACGGTAGGTAGGTAGGGGGACCAGCACACATCACTCAGCACGGTAGGTAGGTAGGTAGGTAGGTAGGGGGACCGGCCACACGGACACTGTCTGGTATTCTGGTCGATTGTAATAAGAGGATTTTTCTCGAGATTCAGAAACGATTGTCACAAGTCCGCTCTTTCTGATCATCAGCCATTTTCCATGTACAAATTTCCTGTACACCAGATAGTGGAGACCAAGATCCAGCTGTGTGGCACAGGAGACAGCAGGGGAGGTATAGAGACACAGGAAGGTACTGGGGATAATTGGGGTAGTTCAGGAGACAGTGGACGGTAAAGTAAACAGTGGTCGGTACAAAAGCCAGCAGGGGCTGAACAGGTGACGACAGGAAACGTTGCAGAAGACAGGGAGCAGCGAAGCTGACACAGGACGGTACAAATAACAGCAGAGGTTGATACAGGAACCAAACGTTAGGGAGGAGACATCTGGGACGAGATAAAGCGGGAAAAGAGATTCTATAAATGATAGAGCAGAACTGAGAAGACCTAAGGTCCTCTGCCTCCCCTTCCTCATCTCCCACTCCCACTCAGAGGCGGGATATGGTCACCAAGGAAGACATCCTCCCATGGTAGTACACGAGGGGAACCCCTTCACCATGGCTATCTCCTGTAGCTACGTACACATGTCACATGGATCCAACTCAGACCAAAGATCTGGAAAGATGCTTTATACAAGACTTTTCAGCAGGAGTGATCTCTTCATTACGTCCTATCATGGCATTATCTTCAACTTTGTGGCCTGACATACTAGACTGGGTACAAAATATTTACTGTGATGTTTGCAGCGCCCTACCGCGCATGTCTCTGCCCTGGGCTCCCACACATCACATCCAGCTTCATAAGAGACTCAAGTTGAACTTAAATATGTAATGCTGACAAAACACAGCAGGTGTTTCGTGAGTCCAACCAGCCAACATGTAGTGCCTCGCTTCGCCTCAGGATAATAAACGGCGGTAAACACAGCGACGCTTGGTCCTCGAGTGCCGTCAGCAGCAGCCAAGTCCTGGTCAAGGCCCTGCAACGGTCGTCTACGGGGAGGAACTTCCGGTGTGGTTGTGCAGCCAGCAACTTCCGGGCTGAGAAGGACGAAGGGTCGACACCTAACCCCCCCCCCCCCCTCCACACACACACACACACACACACACACATACATATATGACTCCATTGTGGTGCCGAACTGCAACTCGAGGACGAGGGATCTCGAGTAGTAAGAGGTAACGGTGGCAAGAATGGTAAAGTAGCTTCCTCCCAAACTGTCGGTTAAGGTCCAGGTGATGGTTGGGGAGTCAGAAGCACCTGTGTGATGAGCGCCTCTTGATAGGAGGTGAAGAAAGGACCGGGAATGCCGATGAAGCACCATTTCTTATAACGACTGTTGTGTGGTGGACGAGGAAGAAGACCAAACTGAGAAAGCTAAAGTGAGTTTGGGAAGACTGAAAGCGGTGTTGACGATGTTGAGTTTAGGTGCAGGTGGTGATGTGGTTGGTGGTGGGCCAGTTCTGGAGGGTGTCAAAGGTGCCCTAGAGGGAGAAGCGGTCAAGGGAGCCGTCGTCAACGGAGACAGCAACGGCAGAGTCGTCGACATACTACTGTCATGGCATTATTTATGAGGATAAGGACACAGAAAGGACCCAGCACTGTACCCTATGGGACACCACTGATGAGGGACTGAAAGGTGGAGATGGACCCTCGGAAAAGTATGCAGGCATGTTTATATATACATTTATGAAGGTTTGTGGGCAGGTATGTCCCCAACCCATCAGATCAACGAGGCAGATTAATATTTTCAACCCTGCAATCAGAGCAGCTATCACGTCAATACTGGGACTGTCAGTACCCACTCTTCATCAACACCCGGGCAACGTGAGGACATTAGTATGAGTTACGATGACTCAGTAACACAGTAACACTCGTGGGGTACACACTCTCACCTCCTGCCTCTCCTTCGTCCCCCCGTCCCCAACACACCCTCTCCCTACAGTCTACGACCAAACACTCTATCACTGTGGCTCCACATGATTCACATATCTCACAGGGAACGAGTCTTATTGAAGCGCTCGAATCACTTTAATTAAGTCTGATGGTTTAACGGTTCAAGACATTAGACAGCCTCCCTAGATATGTGGGCGGAGGCCAAGGGAGGAATGTGACTGTCCCATTCTCCTGCAGAGAACCACCAAGTTTACAGCTCTCCTTAACCTTCGTCCCACAACCAGGAAATGTCTCATTAATAACAACATACGAATCACCGACGTAATATTCTTAT
>JAUUDZ010010891.1:0-11590 GCA_032361705.1 Panulirus versicolor | reverse complement strand
CCATCTTGAATATTTTGTTCAGGTTTGGTTACCCTACTTGAGGAAAAACATACACACAATGGAGAGAGTACAGATAAGAACAAGATAATTCTTAGCCGGAGGCACAAATCGTATGAAAGCCGAATAAATGAATTATAACTATTTAGCTAGGAGAAGAGATAGGTAATAGGTGATCTAACACAAGCATTCAAATTCATAAAAGGCATAGATTATCATGATCTAACAAGCTATCAAAGCATAGATTTGTCCTATTTACAAGAAGTAATGATTAAAAACTCATGGGGAAATGTTTTATCTCAAATGAGGCAAAGTACTGTTTCTTCAAAAGGATTGTCAAAACACAGAACGATTAACCAACCAGAGTAGTTGATAGAAGTACCAATAGATACGTTTAATCATTTACCTGACATATGTTTTCCCACAAATCCACGACTGACATTTCTCACACCTCCTAAGCTATATAAGTTTACAAGCCTTCCACTTTGAAAAATCTGGAAACATCTCTACTCCTACCATATTATTCCATGACTTTCATTTCTCTTGCACTATCACAAACAGCCTCATTAGGACCCAGCACTTTCTGAATTCAATTAGATTTCAATCAAATAGAAAGCAGAGAAATCATTGATGGAGTAATATTCTACTGCAAATTAGTCCCATTAGGCAGTCCTTGGGATCTGTCTTTGGTCCTGTTACTCGCTACTCAACTTGAATCTAGTGGCAGATTTCAGTGAGAAACTGCAGAAGTTGGTGACTGAGTTTAGAAGCGTGAGAAGAGATGAGGGTAAATGTAAATAAAAGAAAGGTTATTAGGCTTAGCATGGTTAAGAGACAGCGTAGCTGGGGTGTAAGTTTGTACGGAGAAAACTAGGATGGCAAAAATTGGTGTTTGAAGGCATTGTAGTCCCAACAATATTATATGGATGTAAGACGTGCGGCAAAGGATCGATTTGTTGAAAATGAAATGTTCATGGACAATAGGTGGTATGAGGTGGTTTGATTGAATAAATAATGAACGGGTAAGAGAGGTGTAGCAATAAATAGAGTTTGGTTGAGAGAGCTGAAGAGGGTGTGCTAAAATGATTTGGACAAATGGAGAGAATGAGTGAAGAAAGGTTTGGCAAAGAGGATACCTGTGTCTGAAGTGGAAGGAACAAGGAGGAGCGGGAGACCAAAAGGGAGATGAAAAGATGGAACGAAAAAGGTTTTATGCAATCAGAGCCCGAATATTGCAAGAGATAGGCATGCACAGAATAGAATGAACTGGAAGGATGTGGTGTCTGAACAGGCCATGTGAAGCATCTGGGGTTAACCCTGGAAAGGATTGTGGGGCGTGGTTGAGATTAGGGAGCTGTGGTTTTGGGACATTACAAATGACATCTAGAGAATGGAATTCAGCAGATGTGGCCTTTCTTCATCTGTACCTGGTGTTACCTCATTAAGTGGGAAACAATGATCAAATATGAGAAAAAAGTGAAAACAGCAGTTTACACTTGATCAAAACCCAAATATGCAAAACATATTCGGAGAAAAAAAAAAGGCTGTTTGAGTACCTGAATAAACTATTTGAATGAATAAAAGTGAGTCATTAAACAAAATGCTCAGAATCAACCACAGGAAAGGCTCATAGAGTATTAGTCATTAAAAGAAGGGAATGAAAACTAATAAGGCGGCAAAAGAAAAGTAGTTAAGAGAAATAGTTACTATGAAAATCAGGACAAACACCTAGTACTGCGCTTAACAAAACAAATAAGGTACTTGTCTATACAATTAACAGTGTTAGTGTCATATATATCTATAAGGCATCTTTGAATAATATTTAGCTTTAGTAAGACCTCAACAATATTAACCTGTTTTAGTAAGACTTCAAAAATATTATGCTGTGCAGTTTTGAATGGATGATTATCTTGAAGGTATGATGAATGAAAAACTTGAAATGACCATTTGTTCTATCAGGATACATAGATATCAAATCAATATCATCTTAAAAGTACAGACATGAGAACAGTATCTTCAAATGAATGAAGGGTCAAAGAGGGAGACTTAAATAGGATAATGAAACTAGGTAATCAAGAGAAATCTGCAACAATGTTTTTAATCCATATAAATCTCGATGGCTGCAATATGGAGCACAACATATGTTGGATATGACAAAAGTAATACAGGTTGGTTGTTTACAGAGACTGGCTTGAATGCCTTGGAAGGACCACTGTCACTGTTATGTATTTAGTGCTTTAATGTTTAAAGGTAGTTTGAATCAAACGAAACCCAATTATAAAGGGAGAACATATTGTCATTGATCAGTTTCAGATATTTCTACAAGAAATATTCTGTTTGTACAACTTGAGACATTTAGTGATAGACACAAAACCTAACAAAAAATACATATATATCAATGGCATTACATCACGTAAAGTTAATATACAAGCCTCACTTATTAGAAGATTCTAATAATTGAATGAGATGTAAACAATATGGTGGTAGTGGTGAATCTTTTTTTCTTTCAGAATAATCATCTGCATTAACACAGATTTTACCCAACCTCTGTAATAAAAAATATATTAGTCCAGTTGCCATAGTTAAATAGACTGTAATAAATATACATAATTCTTTCAGCAATGGTTTACCACAGTTTATCATATATGTCAAATAAGTTGAAAATGAACTGCCAATCAATAAACTACAATCTTAATCACTTAAGACACAGGAGCTACCTCAATCACAAATGAGTTAGCATGCGAAATATACATGGAATTTCATCTAACAAAATATTTCATTACAACTGCAAAAAAGATAATGATGAAGGCAGCTGAGTCTTTTCCCTCAACACATTAAAGATAATGATGGATGCAGCAGAATGCTTTCCCTTAACACACTAAAGATAATGATGGAGGAGGCAGAGTGTTCTCCCTCAACACACCAAAGATAATGATGGAGGTAGCAGAGTGCTCCCCCTTAACATACCAACAATAATGATGGAGGTAGCAGTATTCTTTCCAACACACCAAAGATAATGATGGAGGAGGCAGAGTGTTCTCCCTCAACACAACAAAGATAACGATGGAGGTAGCAGAGTGTTCCCCTTAACATACCAACAATAATGGTGGAGGTAGCAGAGTGTTCTCCCTCAATACACAAAAATTAATATATTTCAGCAGACGGATAATTTCTTCATTATAGTTATTTCAGATGAGAGTGACAAAAGTATTTAAGGAGTCATGAAATTGATGTAGACATTTTTTAGTCTCCAGGAATGTGATGAAAATGACAGAAAGGTGATTCAATGGTCACTAGGAAGATGATGAAGCTAACGCAAGTGTTTAATTGGTCAAAAAGAAGATGGTGAAAATGGCACAGGATTTTCATGGGTCACTAGGAAGGTGAGGAAATGATACCAGTTTTTCACTGGTCACTAGAAAGCTGGTGAAACTAACTCAGATGTTTCACTGGTCACTAGGAAGATGGTGAAACTAACAAAATTGTTTCATTGGTCACTAGGAAGGTGGTGAAACTAACAAAAGTGTTTCATTGGTCACTTGGAAGGTGGTGAAACTAACAAAAGTGTTTCATTGGTCACTAGGAAGGTGGTGAAAATGATGTAGGTGTTCCATTGGTCATGTGAAAGGTGGTGAAACTGACACAGGTGTTTCATTGGCCACTAGTATAAATCACTAAAGAAATATACATACAAATACATCTATTGTTTCAATAAAGGTACTGAAGAGGTTAGGATAATTGTAGAAATATATAAATCATCTTAAGTTAATTATATGGTGTATAGCCCTGTTGGGGTGGGGGTGTTCACCCCTGCCCACCCAACTACCCCATTGACACACCCTTGGCCTAGTAGCATAAACCTTGACCAGAAAGAATATTAATGAAAGGCTTCTCTCCTTTGTGAAAATTTATGACCTGCACTAACTCAGAACTCTAGAAGGCTCTTTGACTGTGAACATTTGGATGACCTCTTCCCTCTGTGAACAGCCACGTGCTGCACTTAAGTCCCCTGCTGGGGAGAGGTCTTTTGGCAACGTGAACACTACAGGAACACATTAGGTAAAAATTATTTCCGTTTGCTTTTGTTTTCACGGCTGCTTTTAAAACCTTACACCATACACCTTTACACACACTAGTCTTCTCTTACATTTCCTTTGTTCCACCTCTTTGTCCTCTTTTCAAACCATCCTATTAAAAATAAGTGAATATCAATAAGACTTCTTTACCATATGAAGTCGTGTGGCAGACTAAATTCGAATTCCTGGAGGGTCTTTTGGGATATAATTATTCATAAGGCTGCATGCCTGTATAAAGAATCATGTGGTACATTAAATTCCTCTTCCTGGAAAAGGTCTTTTGGCAATGTTAACACTAATATAGCTTTTCTCCCGTATGAGCAGTCATTTGCTCCTCTAAATCACTCCTACAGGAGATCTCTTGGGCAATATGAACACTCATATGGCATTTGTTCTGGATGAACAGTCATGTGCCACAATAAATCACCCTTTTGGGAGAATGTAATTTTTGGTAATGTTAACATTCATATGGCTTCTCTCCTGTATGAACAGTCATGTGTCGTACTAAAGAGCCCCTCTGGGAGAATGTTTTTTGGCAATATGAACACACATACGGCTTCTCTCCTGTATGAACAGTCATGTGCCGCACTAAGTAACCCTTCCGAGAGAATGTCTTTTGGCAATGTGAACACTTATATGGCTTCATTCCTGTATGGATAGTCATGTGCTCCACTAAAGTTTTCCTACAAGAGAAGGTCTTTTGGCAATGTAGGCACTCATATGGCTTCTCTCTTGTATGAACAGTCATGTGCCGCATTAATTTACCCTTCCAAGAAAATGTCTTTTGGCATTGCGAACATTCATGTGGCTTCACTCCTGTATGGACAGTTATGTGCTGCACTAAATTTCTCCTATGAGAGAAAATCTTTTGGCAATATGAACACTCGTATGGCTTCTCTCCTGTATGACCAGTCATGTGCCGCGATAAACCACTCTTACGGGAGAATGTCTTTTGGCAGTACGAACATTCATAAGGCTTCTCTCCAGTATGAACAGTCATATGCTGTGCCAAAGTACTCCTATGAGAGAATGTCTTTTGGCAATGTGAACACTCATATGGCTTTTCACCTGTATGAACATTCATATGCTGTGCTAAAGTACTCCTCTGGGAGAACGTCTTTTGGCAATGTGAACACTCATATGGCTTCTCTCCTGTATGAACAGTCATGTGCCGTATTAATTTACCCTTCCAAGAGAACGTCTTTTGACACTGTGAACATTCATATGACTTCGCTCCCACATGAACAGTCATGTGCTTCACTAAATTTCTCCTTCGAGAGAAGATCTTCTGGCAATGTGAACACTTATATGGCTTCTCTCCTATATGAAGAGTCATGTGCCGCACTAAATTTCCCCTCAGGGAGAATGTCTTTTTGCAATATGAACACTCATATGGCTTCTCTCCTGTATGAACAGTTGTATGCTGTACTAATTTACTCCTCTGGGAGAATGTCTTTTGACAAATTAAAGATTCAGCTGGCTTCTCTTTTGTATGAACAGTCATATGATATGCTAAAGTACTCCTCTGGGAGAAGGCCTTTTGGCAATATGAACACTCATATGGCTTCTCTCCTGTATGCACAGTCATATGTTGCACTAAAGTGCTCCTCTGGGAGAATGTCTTTTGGCAATGTGTACACTCAAATGGCTTCTCTCCTGTATGAACAGTCATGTGCCGTACTAAAACACTTCTCTGGGAAAATGACTTTTGGCAATGTGAACACTCATGTAGCTTTTCTCCTGTATGAATAGTCATATGTTGCACTAAGTGATGCTTCTGGGAGAATGCCTTTTGGCAATGTGAACACTCATATGGCTTCTCTCCAGTATGAATAGTCATGTGCCGCACTAAAAGACTCCTCTGGTAAAATGTCTTTTGACAATGTGAACACTCATGTAGCTTTTTTCCCGTATGAATAGTCATGTGTCGTACTAAAACACTCCTCTGGGAAAATTTCCTTTGGCAATGTGAACACTCATATGGCTTCTCTCCTGTATGAACAGCTATGTGTTGCACTAAAGTACTCCTCCGGGAGAATGTCATTTGGCAATATGAACACTCATATGGCTTCTCTCCTGTATGAACAGTCATGTGCTGCACTAAATTTCTTCTACGAGAGAAGATCTTCTGGCAATGTGAACACTCATATGGCTTTTCTCCTATATGAATAGTCATGTGCTGCCCTAAAAGATGCTTCTGGGAGAATGCCTTTAGGCAATGTGAACACTCATACGGTTTCTCTAAAGTATGAACAGTCAAGTGCTTCACTAAATCATCATTCTGGGAGAATGTCTTTTGGCAATGTGAACACTCATATGGCTTCTCTACAGTATGAACAGTCAAGTGCTTCACTAAATCACCATTCTGGGAGAATGTCATATGGCAATGTGAACACTCATATGGCTTCTCTCCTGAATGAACAGTCATATGCTGCACCAAATCACCATTTTGAGAAAATGCCTTTTGCAAGTAAGAACATTCATATGCCTTCTCTCCAATATGAATAGACATGTTTGGCACTAAATTACTCCTCTGGGAGAATGCCTTTTGGGAATGTGAACGTTCATATGAATTCTCTCTTGTCTGAATAATCATGTGCTAAGGTAAATCAGTCCATGCTGCACTAAATTACTCCTCTTGGAGAGGGTATTTTGGCAGTGTGTACATCTTTATAACCTTTTTTCATCTTTATGAATTGCCATCTGCTGCATCAAATTACTTTTTCCAGTAGGCACAGCAAACACTTCAACTATTTCTCACACAAACTTTTATGCCCCCATTAAGTTTATACGTTAGGTTTATACCTTTTTGGCATCTCTCATTCATGTGTTTGAACATATGCCTTTTCAAGATAGAATTCTTTGGGAATGTTCTCATGCATTGTGAATATTCAACTCGTTTCCCCTACATAATGAAATCTCGTAAAATAATACAGCAGAGAGCATCAACTGACCAATATGGGTGAGAGGAGTACAATACTAGTGAGAGAAACACCAGTCTCAACTCATCCTATTCCAGGTGGCCCAGGATCAACTGCAGAGCCTGAACCGCTCACAATGATTCTGTGGTGAAGCATAAAGCAGCTTAAGGTATAAATCATACTTTCCAGAGTGAGGTCAAACACTACACCCTCCAACTAAACATTGCCTGGAAGATATGCCCATTACCCTAGATAATATTCTATATTTGTTTTAATTCATTAAAAGTCCAGCACTCTCTCTGGTTGCTCATCCCAAGTAATTACATTGTTCTTGTAGTTAATACTTCATTTTTAAGCTAATGTCACTTCAGAATTGTTACTTATATTGTTCCTACTGCCTCTATCGTTGTTGTTGCTATATTTTCTTACTGTTACTAATGTTCTTTAGATACTGTTGTTGCTGCAGCTCTAAATATCTACAATCTTCTTTATTGATTCTGCTTCTGTATCTACTGATGCTACTCTTGTTTTGAGTAACACTGCTTCTGATTTCATCTATGCTGCTCCTGATTTTGTTGATGCAGCTTCAGTTTTTACTAATGCTGCTCTAGTTTTAAGTATATGCTACAAATATTATATTCCATTCTTGTGGTAGCCTATTGTTCAAAAAATCTTGGAGGCTCATGTCATGTTCTTGTGCTGAACATAAAAATCTGCCAAAGAGAAAAGAGTAAAATTCATATTATTCATTGAAGATAATACATAACGGACCCTTTGCATCAGTGGCTGCCAACAGGTAAAGATAAAAGCTTCACATCATAAGCTTATCATACACAAAATGAAGTCGTCATTATTTGGTACTAACACTATACTGAACCCAAGTCTTTCATGTATAAAGTCAGCACTATAAATGGATGAAATTCTTTGCATCAGATATTGCTTTTCAGTACAGAAAACATAACAAACATCAAATATTGATGACAGATGCAAGAACTCTAACGTCAAATCCTAGCCAACATACATAAATAAGATCCTTAAGTTTGATTTTTAATATTACACAAATGTAAAAACCTTAACATTAGGAGTTAAACATGTACCGACAACAGATACTTATCAAAAATTCCATATAAATAATACTATCAATTTGTACTTCATACACACCAAATTAAAAGGGTGTGGTTGAGAGAGCAGAAGAGAGTGTGTTGAAATGGTTTTGTCACATGGAGAGAATGGGTGAGGAAAGATTGACAAAGAGAATATATGTGTCAGAGGTGGAGGGAAGAAGGAAAAGCGGGAGACCAAATTGAAAGTGGAAGGATGGAGTGACAAGGAATCTGAGTGATTGGGGCCTGAACATGCAGGAGGGTGAAAGGCATGCAAGGAATAGAGTAAATAGGAACAATGTGGTATACCAGGGTGGACGCGCTGGCAATGGATTGAACCAGGGCATGTGTAGCATCTGGAGTAAACCATGGTAAGTTTTGTGGGGCCTGGATGTGGAAAGGGAGCTGTGGTTTCAGTGCATTACACATGACACCTAGAGAGTGGAAGTGAACAAATGTGGCCTTTTTCTGTCTGTTCCTAGCACTACCTCGAGAGAGAGAGAGAGAGAGAGAGAGAGAGAGAGAGAGAAAGGGGGAGGGGGGGGGAGGGAGAGAGGGAGGAAGGGAGAGAGGGAGGAAGAGAGAGAGGGAGAGAGGGAGGGATGGGGAATGGATGAAGGTAGTAAGTATGAATATGTACATGTGTATACATGTATATGTCTGTGTATGTATATGTATGTATATGTTAAAATGTATAAGTATGTATATGTGAATGTGTGGGCTTTTATGTATATACATGTGTATGTGGGTGGGATGGGCCATTCTTTCGTCTGTCTCCTAGCGCTACCTCATTAATGCGGGAGACGGTGATTAAGTATGATATAATATATAATATAAAAACAATAATAATGATAATAATAATAAGAGTGATAATAATAATAATAATAATAATAATAACAATAATAATAATAATAATAATGATAATAATAATAATAATAATAATAATAATAATAATAATAACAACAACAACAACAACAACAAGAATAATAATAATAATAATGATAATAATAGTAATAATAATAATAATAATAAAAATATGGAAGGAGTAGTACTAGCCTGAAACAGTTGTGGGAGTGTGTGATAGAGTGTAAGGAATTTTATTCTGGACTGATGTGGGTAAAGCTGAAAGTGGATGGTGTAAGTTGGGAGATCAATTATTGGTGCTTATGCACATGGCCATAAGAAGAGAGATCACGAAAGGCAAGTGTTCTGGGAAGAGTTGAGGGAGTGTGTCAGCAGTTTAGGTGTGCTAGACCAGGTAATAGTGATGGGTGATTTAAATGCCAACATAAGTAAAGTGGCAATTGAGGTTATAATTGGCAAGCATGGAATATTAGGTATAATGAATGGAAATAGTGAAGAGCTTGTGGAGTTATGTACTGAAAAAAAAATAAACTGGTGATTGGGAGTACCTAGTTTAAAAAGAGAAATACACACAATACATATGTGAGCAGACAAGATGGCCAAGGGACATTATTAGATTACGTATAAATTGATTGGCATGTAAAAGAGAGACTTCTGGATGTAAATGTGTGGAGAGAGGCAGCTAGAGGGATATCTGGTCACAATCGTGTGGAGAAAAGGGTGAAGATTTATAGAGGTTTGGAAAACAGGAGAATGTCTGGCAGAAGAGAAAGGTGAGAGTAAATGAGCTTGGAAAGGACCTGTGTCTGTAGAAATACCAGGAGAGATTGAGGGTAGAATGGTAAAAGGTTAGACCAAATGAAGTGAGGGAGTGGATGAGGAATGGGAGGTATTGAGGGAAGCAGTAATGGCATATGTAACAATGCATGTGGCATGAGAAAGGTGGGAGGTGGGTAGATTAGAAAAAGTAGTGAATGGTGGAATGAAGAAGTAAAGTTGCCAGTGAAAGAGCAAATAGAGGCTTTTGGGTGGTACTTACAAGGAAGGAGTGCAAATGATTGGGAGATGTATAAGAAAAGGTGGCAGAAGGTCAAGAGGAAGGTGCAGGGACTGAAAATTAAGGCAAATGAAAGTTGGGATGAGAGAATCACTAAATTATAGGGAGAATAAAAAGATGACTTGGAATAAGGTAAATAAGATGCAAAAGACAAGAGAACAAATGGGAACACTGATGAAGGGGGCAAAAGGGGAAATGAGAACATGTGGTGTTGGAGTGAGGAGGAGATGGAGTGAGTATTTTGAAGGATTGCTGAACGTTTTTGATGATAAAGTGGTAGATGTAGGGTGTTTTGGTCATGTTGGTATGTAAAGTGAGAGACTCATAGAGAGTGATTTGGTGAAGAGAGAAGAGGTGGTAAAAGCCTTGCGGATGATGAAATTCGGCAAGGCAGCAGAATGGAATTTATTAAGATAGGGAGTGACTGTGTCGTTGACTGGTTGGTAAGGAAATTGAATGTATCTACAGTTCATGATGAAGTGCCTGAGGATTGGAGGAATGCATGAATAGCACCAGTGTATAAAGGAAAAGGGGATAAAGGCGAGTGTTCAAACTAAAGAGGCATAAGCTTGTTAAGTATAACTGGTAAACTGTATGGGAGGATACTGATTGAGAGGGTGAAGGCATGTACAATGCAGCAGACTGCAAAGGAGCAGTGTGGTTTCTGGAGTGGTATAGGATGTGTGGATCAGGTGTTTCCTTTGAAGAATATATGTGAGAAATACTTAACAAAAAAAAGATGGATTTGTATGTGGCATTTATGGATCTTGAGAACGCAAATGATTGGGTTAACAGAGATGCTTTGTGGAAGGTATTAAGAATATATGAAGTGGAAGGTAAACTGCTAGAAGCATTGAAAAGCTTTTATCAAAGATGTAAGGCATGCGTACAAGTAGAAAGAGAAGAGAGTGATTGGTTCCCAGGAAGGTCAATCTGCAGCAAGGGTGTGTGGTATCACCATGGTCAGTTAATTTGTTTATGGATGGGATGGTGAGGGAGGTAAATGCAAGAGTTCTGAAGAAGGGTGATTATGCAGTCTGTTGGGAATGAGAGGGGACCAGGAAGTGAGTCAGTTATTGTTCACTGATGATAGAGCATTGGTGGCTGACTCAAGTGAGAAACTGCTGAAGTTGGTGACTGAGTTTGGAAGAGTTTGTGAAAGGAGAAAGTTGAGAGTAAATGTGAATAAGAGCAAGGTTATTAGATTCACCAGGGTTGAGGGACATGTTAATTAAGATGTAAGTTTGAATGGAGATAAATTGGAGGAAGTGTAGTGCTTTAGATATACGGGAGTGGACTTGGCAGTGAAGTGTAACTGTGTGAGCGGAAGTAAGTCATAGGTTTGGGGAAATGGCGAAAGTTCTGGGAGCGATGAAGAAAGTGCAGAAAGAGAGAACATTACCTTGAAGAGCAAAAATGGGTATGTTTGAAGGAATAGTAGTTCCAACAATATTATATGGCTGTGAGACATGGGCGATATATACAGGAGTGCGGAGAGTGGATGAGTTGGAAATAGAATGTATAAGGAAAATATGTAGTGTGAGGTAGTTTGATCAAGTAAGTAATATGAGA
>JAUUDZ010010880.1:0-11591 GCA_032361705.1 Panulirus versicolor | reverse complement strand
AATTACAAAAAGACTTTGTGACATCAACAGAGCTTGATTCCCTTTTAGAGCACACAAAACTTAATCCATAACCTAATGCACCTAAAGAATCCTTATCTAGTTGTTTATTAGACAGGTTTATCACAAAAGAAGGGTTTGTGTACTTAGTCCAGTCGATGTTTTTTAATAAGATGGTCCAACTTACAATTTAGTATCTTTTGTAGCCTATTGCGTTCATTCCTTAATCTATCATAGCAATAGTCCATCCGGTTCTTCCAATATGTCGGTAATGCTATTTGAAAGCAAGTTTTTTCTCTCTTGTAATGCGAAAAAACCTCCTCCATTTCAAGTTTCTTTAATTCAATGTGTTTCTTTAAAATAATGTTTTAGAATTGGTCGAGTGGTCGACCAGACAGCTGCAACAATCGTTGAAGTAGGACAGATTTGGCATCACTTGTTCATCAAAGCATTTCTTAAGGAATCCAAATCATAACTTCAGTTAGTTTGCCTTGAATAACGATTTGGAGAAAGCAGTGACGAATGGAGAAAGTCCAGGACTGCTTGTAGAAAAGTAGTAAAATTGTCATGTGGAAACCATTTTGGAAAGAATCGCAATTTTGCGCGTGATCAAGATATTCCTATGAGTCCACGGGGAAAATGAAACACGATAAGTTCCCAATTGCACTTTCGTGTAATAATCACATCATCAGGGGAGATACAAGACAGAAATAAAAGTCAGTTGATATGTAACGAAGCTACGAAGGTAGGACGCCATTTGGTAAAGATGTGATTATCCAAAACATACAATGAGCGATCAAAAACTTATCATTTTACAAATTATATCAACAATAAAGCTATCTAATTTGTACAGACCATCACTAATATTAAGATTATAGTTCTTTGTGTATTTGTTAATAGAAGATTCAATGATATTTCTCTTGGTAATAGAGTTAAGGTTAATAATTGAGATGGCATTACTTCAGTCAATAACATGATTATAGTTTTTAACGTGATTAAACAAGGTATTTGATTCTTGTCCCGTTCTTATACTATATTTATGCTGCTTAAGTGCAACAGAAAGATCCTTACCAGTATGACCAACATGAAATTTATCAAAATTTCCAAAAGGCACTTTATACATGCATCCAAGATAATTTTCTGGTGAATTCCTGATTAAGATATTCTTTATAGTATTATTGTTCTTAAAGGCAACATCTACATGAAATATTTTAAGCAACATGGGAAGTAAAGTGAAATTATTATTAAAAGGGAGAACTAAAAGATTCTTGGTGTCAATGGGAGGTTTGGGCTCGACTCAGTAAAATGATTTCTTTGCTAACTTAAGGGATTTATGAATGAAAGATCTTTTGGATCTAAGTTTAATGTTTTCAGAAAAGAAGAGAGAATGTTTGGGTGAAGAGGGTGGTGAGAGTAAGTGAGCTTGGACAGGAGACTTGTGTCAGGAAGTACCAGGAGAGAATGAGAGCAGAATGGAAAGAGGTAGGAGCAAAGGACGTAAGGGGAGTGGGAGAGGAAAGGGAGGTATTTAGGGAAGCAGTGATGGCTTGCATAAGAGATGCCTGTGACATGAGAAAGGTGGAAGGTGGGCAGATTAGAAAGGGTAGTGAGTGGTGGTATGAAGAAGTAAGATTGTTAGTGAAAGAGAAGAGGGAGGTGTTTGGACGATTTTTGCAGGGAAGTAGGTGCGAATGACTGGCAGATGTATAAAAGAAAGAGGCAGGAGGTTAAGAGAAAGGTACAAGAGATGAAAAAGAGATGAAATGAGAGTTTGGGTGAGAGCGTATCATTAGATTTTAGGGAGAATAAACAATGTTTGGAAGGAGGTGAATAGTGTTCGTAAAACAAGAGAACAAATGGAAACATCGGCGAATTGGGCTAATGGGAGGTAAAACTAAGTAGTGGTGAAGTGAAGAGTGAGTATTATGAAGGTTTGTTGAATGTGTTTGATGATAGAATGACAGATATAGGGTATTTTGGTCGAGGTGGTGTTCGAAGTGAGAGGGTCAGGGAGAAGGGTTTGGTAAACAGAGAAGTAGTAAAAGCTTTTGAGGAAGATTAAAGCCGTCAAGGCGGTGGGTTTGGATGGTATTGCTGCTGAATTTGTTAAAAAAGGGGGTGACTGTGTTGTTGACTGGTTGTTAAGGATATTCGATGTATGTATGGTTCATGGTGAAGTACCTGAGGATTGGCGGAATACATTCAGGGTATTCGAGTACATAGTATTCGAATAGTTATTTCCTATTAGCCAGGCCCATAGCCTATCGGTTAGCATTCCCGCCTCTTGCACAGGGGTCCCGAGTTCGATCCTGGCTGCTGGAGGTTTGTATGTTCTATGAAAGTGCTCGTTTCTATGCACTTTATTAGTATATATATATATATATGTTCAACATTTAAATTTTCTATACATGTGCTACTATATGTTTCATTGAAATAATCCACCTCATCAGTTGCCAGTACTTAACACAGCTATTTAAATCCTAACATCACAACGGAGTACCGCCTTCTAGCACCAATTGGTAGAGACCAACCACTATCCGGTGTGTCTGGGAGTAGCCGTTGAAAGGCTGGTCAAGTGGTTGGGGTTGAAATGGGTAGCTGGGTGTCTGTTGAATAATTCTTTTTATGTTTTCGTGCTTTGTCAATTGTCTCATGATGATTTGGGTGATGCTATAATGGGCTTTAAAGTTGCAAGGGGAACAAATTAAAGTCCTTAGTATTAGCAATTAAGAGAGATTCAGCGACGTTTTGTGGCATAATCAGCAGAGGGATTCGAACTTGGGTAGGGCACTTGGGTGCCTTGGAAACATGGAGGTCAAAAGACACACACACTAGACTTTTAGTGTTTTTACGTGAGTCCCAACTTCATCTCGGTATGGGTAACATATACTTTAATCTTATGCGGCTCCGACGGTGTGACAAATCTGTCGATGGACAGAAAAATGTATATATACCAACAGAGGGATTTGAACCTGGGTAGGACGCTTGGCTGTTTCGGCCAACCGGAGGTTAAAAGACACAAACACTAGACTTTTAATGTTTATGTGTGTGTCCCAACTTCATCTCGGTGAGGGTAGTATGGACTTTGAAACAATGACAATATCCCTCTCATAACAGGATTACATCTCATCATAATGAACTCTTAAAACATAGTCGTTCTTTGGCATCTTCTCACTGTAAAAGTTTCGATTTTAGTGAGCTCTTTTCATGATCAGCCTATCACTATCGTTCTCGATAACGGCACAGAAAGAGATTTCATTCATTATGGCTTCATTCAACCACAAATGAGCACTCACGTTGTTCAATGCTCGGACATATACCCGTCACTTAAGAGTATCTCGAATGAAACCCTCGATGTAAGAAGTACCGTTGAAATGAACATTCTCATAGGCAATTCGATGGTTACCATAACCCCTTACATTGCTCGTGGTGTAAATTTTCCTACGCACTTGTCAATGGGACGCAACTCTATGGCAAAACATAGGATCTATCCTATTTATCATGAAAACATAGTCTGTATTGACAATACTTTTTTCCGCATTTTCAGGTAAGAGTTCTCATCTAGAGTCGTTAATACATCTACACAATGCTCGACGATGGACGATAGCACCCTTTCTACTTTTCTACTTATTGCCGAGGGAAAATGAAAACAATCATGCCTTTGCATGATGACACGGTGATAAAGGCTCCTTTCTCACTTTCTCAGACTTGAAAGCTTGACCATGGACTCAGGCATGGTCAATGTAATTTCGCTGGTTGCTGAAACCTCTTCACTAACTGTCAGAGAATGGAGAGATCGCAATATACATTGGCAATAAGCGATCCACTCCTATCCGTTTCCGCAGAAGTACTAAGCTTGTGGAATTCTCTGTTTTAAAGTCCTAAATTCAAGGCGAGGAGTTGCATGAGTTTAACATTCGTCTAGTCTCAGATCCAAGAAACTCTCCACCATCTACTGCTCCTATCTCTGGTTCAAGAGTGGACGGTCCGATTCAGCTCCCTACCATTAACCCTTACATGATTTCTAAGGTAGGACTAAAAAAGCATGCGAACCCATCAGCAAAGTAACTTAGCCAGTGTAGGTTTACTATTGCTTTCGTTTGGATACTCACGTCATGTGCGTCCCAGCTTATCGATTGCCACACGCGCACAGAGAGATAACGAACAAGCTTGCTCAAGATATGTTGAAAGATAATGTCATAGGAGAATCGCAGCCACCATAGAATTCACCGCTTCTGCTCGTTCCGCGGAAGGACGGAACTTTTAGACCCGTCATAAGTTTTAGGAGACTCAACAAGGTCACGTTAAAAGATCGTTTTCCGTTACCAGTAGTATAGGAGCTTCTTCATAGCCTCAGCAAAAATAGATTTTCCACTTAGGATTTCCTGTGAGGATCTTCGCAGAGTCTGTTGTTAGTGGAAAGCCGTCCTTTGCGTTCAGCACACCAGATGGTCACTGGCAATTCGTAAGCATAAAATTCGACTCACATTCTTCACCGATCACCTTCTCATTTCAAGAGTCTTGAGCAAGAGTTTCATAAGACTCAAAGATTCAAACTTAAAACCCAGATTATCGGAGTGTCTCTTTCTCTAAGCAAAGATTGATTGTTTAGGTCACACCGTTGATGAAAACGGTATCCAACAGAATTGTAGACTAGTCAGTCTCTTCCACAGTAGACAAAGTCAGATCCTTACTTGATTTAGCAGGATATTATCGAAAACATCGCTAATTTTCCGCGTTAGCCAGATAGCATTAATTCTTTCTCACTATCCTTTCACCTTCAATTTGGTCTCTCGCTTCTCCTTATTCGCTCCACCTCTGACAAACATCACATTTGTCAACCTTTCCTCAATCATTCTCTCCATATGTTCAAACCATTTCAACACACCCTCTTCTGCTTTCTCAAACACACTCTTTTCATCTCTCTTACCCTTTCATCACTTACCCCATCAAACAACCTAACATCACACACAGTCCTCAAACATTTCATTTCCAGCACGACCATCCTCCTCCGCATAGCCTTATCTATATCCCATGCTTCACATCCATAAGCTAGTGTTGGGACTGATATTCCTTCAACATTCCCATTTTTGCCCTTCCAAATAATGTTCTCTCTTTCCACACATTCTTCGGTGCTCTCAAAACCTTTGACCCCTTCCCCACTCAATGACTCACTTCTGCTTCCATGGTCCCATTCATTGCCAAATCCATTCTAAAGTATCTAAAACACTTCACTTCCTCCAATTTTTCTGCATTCATATCCATACCCTAACTAGCCTGTCCCTCAACTCTGCTAGACATAATAACCTCTGCTAGACATAATAACCTCACTTTTATTCATACTCACTCTCAACTTTCTCCTTTCACACACTCTTCCAAAATCAGTCCCCAACTCCAGTTTCTCATCAAATCCACCACCAGCACTGTATCATCAGCAAACAAAAACGAACTTGCTTCCCAAGCTCTCTTATCCCCTCACAGCCTGCATACTTGCCTCTCTCTCCAAGACTTGCATTTACCTCCCTCACCATCCCACCCATAAACATAAGGAACAACCATGGTGACATCATAAACCCCTGCTGCAAATCAACCTTCACTTGGAACCATTCACTCTCCTCTCTTCCTACTCATACACAAGCTTTAGAACCTTGATAACAACTACTCACTGCTTCTAGCAGCTTTCCATAAACAAAACATATTCTAAAGACCTCCCACAAAGAATCTCTATCAACCCTAACATATGCTTTCTCCAGATCCACTGATGCCACACACAAATCAATCTGTTTTTCAAAGTGTTTCTCGCACACTTTCTTTAAAGAAAACACCCGATCCACACATCCCCTACCACTTCTGAAACCACAATCTTCTCCCTAATCTGATGCTTTGTACATACCTTCACCCTTTCCATCAATAACCTCCCATACAACTTATCAGGCATACCCAACAAACTTATACCTCAGTAGTCTAAGCATTCACCCTATCCCCCTTGCCTTTATACAATGGCACTATACATGCATTCTGCCAAACCTCACGCACCTCACCATGATCCATACATACAAAGAAAATCTTTACCAACCTATCAACAACACAGTCATCCCCTTTCTTAATACATTCAAGAGCGATACCATCCACTCCATCAGCCTTGATGCATTTCATCGTACACAAGGTTTTCACCACCTCTTCTCTCTGCACCAAACCACTCTCCAAGACACTCTCACTTCATATATCACCCCTACACAAACATCCTACATCTGCCACTCTGTCATCAAACACATTTAACAGTCCTACCAAATACTCATGCTATCTCCTCTTCACTTTGCCATTACCTGTTATCACTTCTCCTTTTGTTCCCTTTACTGATGTTCCCATTTGTTTTGATTTTTGCACATTATTTACCTCTTTCCAAAACATCTTATTCACCCAAAAGTTACTGATACTCGCTCATGCCAACTTTTCATTTGCCTTCTTTTTTAACCCCTTCACTTTCCTCTTGACTCCTGCTGCTTTCTCTTATACATCTCCCAATCATCTGCAATCCTTCCCTGTAAGTATTGCCCAATCGCCCCTCTTTCCTCTATCACTAGCAACTTTAATTCTTCATCCCACCAATCACTACCCTTTTTAATATATCCACCTCCGACCTTTCGCATGCCACATGCATCTCTTGCACATGCCAGCACCACTTCCCTAAATAACTCCCATTCTTCACCCATTCCCCTTGCTTCAATTACTCTCACCTTTTGCCATTCTACACTCAATCTCTCCAGGTATTTCTTCGAAAAAAGACTAATTTCCAAGTTCACTTACTTTCACCATCCTCTTCTCACTGATGATGTTTCATCTTTTTTGAAAGCCTCAACAAATCTTCACCCTTGACTCCACAAGATAGTGATCAAATATTCCACCAGCTGCTCCCCACAGCACACTTACATCCAAAGTCTCTCTTTTATATGCCTACAAATTAATATGTAATCCAGTAATGCCCAATGACCATCTCTCCAACTCACATAAGTATACTTGTGTATACTCCTCTCTTTAAACCAGATATTCCTAACCATCAGTCCCTTTTCAACCTACAGCTCCATACACTGTTCACCATTTCCATTCATAACACTGGACACTCTATGTAAACCAATTATGCCTTTAAATGCTACATTATTTACCTTTGCATTTGAATCACCTGACACTAATAGCTGGTCTCTTATAACAAAACTCCTGAGAGACTCACTCAGCTGCTCCCATAACACTAGCCTCTCATGATCTTTCTTCTCATGGCCAGGTGCATAAGCATTAATAATCATCTATCACTCACCATTCACTTTAACCCATATCAATCTAGAATTGCTTCAGGAGTGCTATTCCTTTCTTAGCTCTTGTCCTCTCACCAACCCCAGACTTTACTCCTAAGACACTTCCAAACCACAGAATGTCCCCCTTTATACTAGAGCTTTGTTTCACCTAGAACATTTCCAAACCATAGAATGAACCCTTTATACTGGAGCTTTGTTTCACCTAGAGCTAGATCATCCAGGTCTCTTTCCTCAAACATACTGCCTATCTCTCCTCTCATTTTATCTTGATTACATTCACACACATCTAGACACCCCAGCTTGAGCCTTTGAAAAGAATGAGCACTCCCTGCTTGGCTCCTTCTGTTCCTCCTTTTAGAAATTGAAATACAAGGAGGAATGGGAATTCCAGCCCCAACTTCCACCCCCTTTATTCACCTTCTATGACACACAGGGAATATGGAGGTAGAATTCTTTATTATCCTTATCATTAATGGTAGTAAGCAGAGCATAAATGAAAGAACTACCAGAGTGTACTGATAAGGTTTCAACATGTGGAAAGGATGACTGAAGAGAGGTAGACTAAGGGATATACATGTCATAAATGGATGAAGCAAGGAGGGGAGACCAAGAGGGAGACAGAATGATGGAGCTTGAACATTCAGTAAGGAAAGAGGCATGCATATGGGAAAAAACAAACTTGTGTGTTTGTGGTTTACAGAGGGTTGACAATGGGCTGATCCGTGGTATGTCAAGTTGTCAGGGAAAGCATGGACTGGTGTATGGGGACTGATTGCTGATAGGGGCTCTAGTTTCAGTGCATTACACATAACAGCTAGAGAGGGCATAAGTGAATAGGGCTATCTCCTGTCCAGTCCTAATGTAACCTTGTTGTGGCAGAAAGTGGCAATAAGCATGAAAAAAATAATCATAAACATTACTGAAGGAGAAGTTGTGAGAATGTATTATGGAGTTTAAGGAAAAGAGTTCAAGTCCAACATGTTTATAAAAGTGTACAAGGAGGGCTGGGTGAATGACAATGCTTATGCACCTGGTAGTGAGAGGAATTAGGAAGACAGGCAAATGTTCTCAGAGAACCAGAAAGTGTATCAGCAATTTTGATGGATAGGAATGAATATTGGTGAAGGGAGATTTGAAAGCAAGAGTGGCAATTGATGGTACAATTGAAGGGTATGGAGTACTTGGTGTAAATGAAAATAAGGAACAGCATGTGTACTGAAAAAGGACTGGCTGATTGAGAATACCTGGTTTAAAACATAAGTATACATGGGAAGGTAGGGTTTAAGGTGAATGAGCATTACTGGATCATACATTAATTGATATAAGATTGTATACTTCTCCCATCTATCAGTATTTTGAAATGTATCACCATTTGTTCCTTTGTCCTAACAGTCTGCAGAATCCAACCTTCCATCCTCCTGGAGGATATAACTGCTATTTTGTTAGGTTTGCAGATGGATAAATCATTAGATATCATTACTAGTAGGTCTTTCCCATTATTCAACTCAAACTGTGTTTGAATCCATTCCATATTCTGTGTTTTTTTTATCTTCATTTTCTTCATAAGGAAGTTGAAACTTATCCCCAATGAAAAGTATCTTGTTCTTGGAATCCAGAAAAAATTTCATGTTAGTTTCTTTGTAGCCTTTCAGCACTCTCTGCTGATGTGATTTTCATACTCATTCTAGTATCATTTATAAAGAATGATATGAAACTGTGACACATGTTTGCATCAATGTCATACATATGAATGAGGAATGGGAAGGGTGCAAGTACAATTCTTTGGGGGACTGGACTTTATTATCATTATGGGACTGGAAACAGCCTGGTTTACAACTTTTCTTCTCTATGTTGAAGGCTTCAGTTATGGACAAAAGTCCTCATCAATGTTGGGCCTTAATTGAAATATAGAGAGAATTAGGAAAGGGAAAAAGGAAGAACATGAGAAAGTATTTACAAATTTTTGGGGGAGTTAAAAACCTGTCTTTTAAAATATGTCATGTCATAGTTATTGGGAAAGACATGAGAGGGTAGAGAATTCCAGATCTTCTAGGTGTAAGGGCCACCCTTGAGTTGCCGAAGGCCACACAGTAATCATGTGATGTAGCAGCTTGCTGAATATTGCAGGGTCTAGCTAGTGGTGGGAGCACAAAAGGAGCCAACTCTTGGAAGCAAAAACCAAAGTAATGTCTACAGAAGAGGGAAAGTGACCCACTATTGTAGAGTAGGGCAAGTAGGTCAAGTTTGGAAGTCTGACTAAATTCTCTCTATTTAGGATGCGCAGCTAAATCCCCCAAAATGTGAGAGCAATACTACACATAAGGAAGAATCAATCCTTTGTATAAACAGAGCAACTATTCAGAAGAGAGAAGTTTCAACTTATCTAAAGGAACCCATTTTCTTAAAAGCAGACTTAGTTGTTCCTGTACTGTCGGGTTTCCAAGAAAGAGTAGATATTACAATTATTACAGTAATACCAGGTATGTTTATCAAGTTAAGAAGTGAAATTACAGAACCATCAAAGGAGAGATGAAAACAATGAGTTTTTGAAAGAGAGATGGGTAGAATCTAGGTCTTGGAAGCATTCAACTTTAATAGATTTCATCTACCCCACTGAGATACCCAGTCCAAGTCTAAGTTTACTGAAGAAGCTGTGTTCACAACAAGATGCAGATCAAATGAGAGAAGAAGGAGCAGAACTGAAGGATGTGGATGAATGCAGTGTTGAGTTGTCAGCCTATGAGTATATTGGATTATTTGTGGAGGAGAGGAAATTGTTAGAAAAAGAAGAGATAAAGTGTAGGGAACAGCATGGAGCCTTGAGGGACACTGCTGATGATGGAGAAAGGATGAGAGGCTGATCCATCAACATCCACAGAGAAAGGCCGGATGGAAAGGAAGCTAAATATGAAGGAGCAAAGTGAGGGAGGGAAGCCAAAAGAGGGGAGCTTGGAGATGAGACCCCAATGCCATGCCCTGTCAAAAGCTTTGGATTTGTCAAAGGAACTACATATGACTCCCCAAAATCTCTCAGGGATGATGACCAGACATTAGTAAGGCAGGAAGAATATTACCAGTGAATCTCACCTAAATGAAGCCATACTGGTGATCGGAGACAAGACTGAGAGTTTCGAGGTGTTTAAGGGTATGTGAGCTGAGGAGGAATTCAAAGACTCAGGAAAAGGTAGATATCAAAGCAATAGGATGATAGTTAAAGCATGTCAGAATGGTCATCCTTCTTAGGGATGGGATGCATCAATGTATGCTTCCAAGGGGAAGGAAAAGTTTTGGTTTTTAAGCAGAAACTGAACAGATGAGCAAGCACAGGTGCAAGTTCAGAGACACACTCTTTCAGTACATGGGATGGATGTTGTCTGGACCTGACTGCCTGCCTCCAGAGAAATGCTTTTTGGATGGTCCAAAAAGAGATTACAGGGAGGGGCATAAGATTTTTTGAGCAATCTGGGGCTGAAAATACAGGAGGGTGAGAAGCATGCAAAGACTGAAGCAGGGCATGTGAAACGTCTGGGGTAAACCATGGAAGGGTCTGTGTGGCCTGGATGTGGATAGGGATATGTGGCTTCGGTGCATTACACATGACAGCTAGAACCTGAGTGTGAACAAATGTGGTCTTTTTTTTCTGACTGTTTTCCTGGCACTACCTCACTGTTTCCTGTGGGGCGGGGTGTTGCCACCAATGGATGAGGGCAAGCAAGTATGAATATGTGCAAGTTTATATATGTTTATGTCTGTGTATGTGTATGTATATGTGTATATGTTGATAAGTACATGTATATGTATGTTTAAGTATGTCTATGGGCATTTATGTATACATATATGTGTATATGAGTGGATAGGCCATTCTTTATCTGTTTCCTAGCACTACCTTGCCAACGCAGAAAATGGCAATCAAAAGTAAGAAATTAATACATAAATACATAAATGAATAAATAAATAAATACATATACATATATGTACTTGCTCACTTTCATCCATTCCTGGCACAACCCCACCCCACAGGAAACAGCATCACCACCCCCTGGGTCAGTGAGGTAGCGCCAGGAAACAGATGAATAAAGGCGACATCTGCTCACTCTATTTCTAGCTGTTGTGTAGAATGCACCGAAATCAAAGCTCCTTATTCACATGCAGGCCCCACAAACCTTTCCATGATTTACTTCAGATGCTTCACATGCCCTGGTTCAGTTTATAAACAGCATGTTGACCCCAGTATAGCACATCGTTACAATTCACTCTTTTCTGTGCATGCCTTTCACCCTCCTG
>JAUUDZ010010859.1:0-11592 GCA_032361705.1 Panulirus versicolor | reverse complement strand
TGTTTGTGTATGTGTGTGTGTGTGTGTGTGTGTGTGTGTGTGTGTGTGTGTGTGTGTGTGTGTGTGTGTGTGTGTGTGAACTTTGGTTATTGGCTTCGTTGAAGCCCCTTCGTTGAACACTTGCCACCCTCGTTAGTTACTGACAACCTTCGTTAATCAATCCCTCACAGTTCACTTATATGTTTTGATCGTCAGTTTCTGTAGACTTAGAAGAAAAAAAAAGTGAAAAGTGATGTTGAATTATTATGTCTCTTAGATTAAAAATGACTTAAAACAGCTCAAATCTGTAGGTACGTCATATCTCCCCTTACTCTATCTACTTTGCAGGAAAAAATAGATTTTTACAAGGATTCGCTTATGCTGAAATTATTTTACAAGGATTCGCTTAAGCTGAACTTATTTTTCCTTTTTGAAAGAAAACCGGAATTCCGATATAGCCGGAAGTACCTAATGTGCATACGTAATGATTCCAGGTTTACTGAATACAGAGGGTAAACCAACCGCATTCCCGTCGGGGTCACGTGATGGCGGACGGCCAATCAGCGCCCTGGGGTTAAACTTCCTCAATTTCTGGCTTCCTTAACTTCACATATGCCGTGTGAAAGTGGCTTGTCACCGTGCTGTCAGTAGCGCCGACAATTACGGGCATTATATGTTGACGCAGGCCTTTATGTGGCCATGCAGGAACACACACACACACACACACACACACGGTGACTGTGTGTATGCGCCTCACTCATGTGTTTGTCCTTAGAGTGGGAACATCCAGCCTCGAACTTGATCTTAAGCTCTTTCGTGATTAATTAACTAATTACTTTTATTATCTCCCAGGTCAGTAGTGTCTTAATTACCTCAGATGTGGATTTTCAGCCGGACGGCTACTTGAATAGATCATTCCATAATCTTTTATTGACACTTATAATGTATAGGTTGTGGTTTCGGTGGTGCTTTTAACCACTGGAATGAAGTGATGAGTTTTACGTCAGTGTTGATCTTACATGTGTAGAATGCAGGATGTGGCAGTGATCTGTGTCATCTGTTTAGAGGCGGGAGATGAGGTAGTGGCCAGTGGTGATATTGTTGACCTTGCTATATGGGAGGTGACCCCCAGGGTGAGAGAGGGGTTATAACCTTGGTCATCTTAGGGTTAGGGTAGTGACCAGCGGATGAGGATGATCATCAGGGTCATGGTTAATAGTGTAGGGGAGGGAGGGGGGGGATGAGAGTATTAACCATAGAAATCTTAGGAAAGGTTTAGTGATCCAAGAATGTGGATAAGAACTCTGGACTCCGTATGCAACATTCGAAGCCAGAGAGTTAACGTGCTGACCTTGAGATGAAAGGGCACAGGTGCTGACGACGATGACTTTAAGATAGTGGTGACCTTGCCTACCCTGGAGGGGATGGTGACCTTGGCTACCTCTAAGTACAGGTGGTGACCCTTTAGGGGTTACAAGGTAATGGTGACCTTTGGTGATGAGTGAATCTGTTAGTGACCTTTTAGATAGTGGTGACCTTGGTTACCCTGGAGGGGATGGTGACCTTGGCTACCTCTAGGTACAGGTGGTGACCCTTTAGGGATACAAGGTAATGGTGACCTTTGGTGATGAGTGAATCTGTTAGTGACCTTTTAGAGTGCAGAGAGTGACCTTAGAATGTGGATAGTTGCTTTGATGACCTTAAGGTTTAAGAGGTTAAATCTAAGGGCGGCGTTGGTGCCTCGAGAGTGATGCTATTGACCTTGTCGACCTTGAAATGAGGGAGATGACCTTAGTAGGAGACATCCACGTTTAGGGTTATAGTGATGATACGCTGAGAGTTGTATCGTCGTGTTCGGAGATCGTACCGTCGTATACAAGAGTCGCACAGTCGCACTGAAGGATCGTACCGTCGTATACAAGAGTCGCACAGTCGTACTGAAGGATCGTACTGTCGTGCTCAAGGAATTCAGATAGTTGCCCTGTACACCGGTCGTGCGCTTAACGTGAGGCAACATGTGGGTTAGGTTAGCATGAGGACACACCGTCGTTCCTGGATTGACTGTGGTCGTGGCGAGGGAGCGACGACTCCTAATGGGCTTTTCCCTCCAGGTGGCGTCAGAGTGCTCCGCATGTCGTCTCAGTAAGCTAAAAGGTGCTTGGCTGTCGTGTTCTCAGCCGTGCTGATGGTGTCCTAAGGTCAGCATTTTAGATTCCCTGCAGTGTCCTCCACTCAGCACTTCCAGTCACATGAAGAAGACTCTGCTGTTGCTCCTGTCTAACACGTGTGGAATCTTGTACTCACGAGTCGGCCCTGAAGATAACACGGGCTACACACAGGGTTCTGCTGGTGTCCCAGACCGGGAGTAAGGGGGTGTTCGGGAAGGTCTATATCGCTGATTTGTTGCCGGTATATTTACCATCGTTGTAACGTCGTCGTTTAAGAGGGGACAAAATAGCCAAGTCTGTCGTAACTATCGGGGACAGGCAGAGTCAGACGGCGATCAGACGCGGGAGTACTTCATACGAGGTGGTTGGGTGGTTTACATATATGGAGGGGTCTTGACATGGTCCTTTGTGGCCTTGTCCCTCTGTCACCAATTGTGGCATGTGTGAAGCGAGGACGCTAGAACTCATCCATTTTACTGTACTGCCTCACATCTTCGACACAGTATAATAAAGTTAACAGCATTTGGGTTATGGAAGAAGTTGAATAGAACAAACATTTGTAATATGGAATTACGTTGAGCAAACATTTGTGCGATGACATTGCGTAACCAGAATGACTTTCCGATTATGGAACTTCGTAAATGGAATTATTTAGGCTACAGAATTGCGTCACTGATTATGTTATGAAACTGTACCTCAACAAAACAGACGTATTTTCTTACTTCAGAAATAGTTAGATACAACTTATTTCACGCAGGGAATTCCTTATAGAGGATGCAGCACTTGGGTTATGAGATGACACAGATGAAACATGGGATGAGTAATTGTATTCATCCACCACTGAAGATGCTAATGACAAGGATGTTAAAGTTGCGTCTGGCCTTGGCCATCTTCCTACGGTGGTCTGACCAATTAGACCGCAGCTTGCTAGGGGCTTCGGGAGGGTAGTTAGCGAGGACAGTGGCTGCAAGTGTGCCGTGAGGCCAGGCTGAGCATCTGACAGCCGTTGACACATCCGGCCAATTTGGCCACATCCGCCGGCTGCGGCTGATATCCTGTCATAGATCACGGATAATGTTATTTGGTTAGCCTCCTGCAGCTCGTAGGGGGTTGACGACGACACCTTGAGCACGACGGCACGACCCTTGGGTGTGGTAGCCCCGTCGTCGTGGTCGAAAAGGAGGGTCGAAGTGCGACCGCTCGATCTCCTCACACCTGCTAGTGTCTCTCTCTCTCTCTCTCTCTCTCTCTCTCTCTCTCTCTCTCTCTCTCTCTCTCTCTCTCTCGTATTCTCGAGTGAAATAGGTTTTCTTCTCGGTCTTGTCTTTTTTTCTGGAACTGTCTCGTTCAGACCCGAGGCATCTTGCCTCGCTCTCACCATCCCTGGGAGAAACCCTGAGGTTTCCAGGTTTTCCTTTCATAATTAAACGACCAATTAGCCCAAGAGATCGACCTTTATGACCCCCAGTGATGCCGGTGGGTTTGGAATGGAAAAGGTCAACTGGTGCCATTTGCCACGCTTCGAGAAAATTACTTTTTCGTAGTTCTACACATCTTTCGGGACGATTTTATCGAAATGGTGTCAGTATTGTGTCTGGGAGTCAGATGAATTCGTTGTACGTGTCGGTAGATATTGTCGCGAACGTCTGAGTTTGCACCAATATGAAAATGAAATGTATCGTGAGATAGCTTCAGTGCTTTCGACTTTTCCTTTTTGAAACAAAATAGCATCGCTCGATGGCGGGTGAAAACACCCAAAAAAAACAAATGAGGGTCAACGTGGGCGGTGGACACACTGGGATCATCATAAAATCCCGGAGCGATACCGTCACGAGGACCACTACTGGTCAGGTCACCACATCTATCTAGTCCAGGACCTGCCGTGCCACACACCCCCTGGCCTCTGCCACACTCCCGTCCTTTTTTTTTTTTTTACCACACCTCTGCCTCCTCCACAATCTCAACATCTACCACACACCCAAGTCTCTTTTGCCAGACACCCAGGCCGTTGCCAGCGCCCACACCACAGGCAAGGAACCATGAGGGTAAGCAGCCACTGTTTACATTCGCGAGCCTATAAGAACACGTGCCCTGGTGGTAGGTAGGTAGGTAGGTAGGTAGGTAGGCAGGCGACAGACACTCCCCTGGCTGCCAAGTCTCAACTTGCAGCAGGGAATGATCACACCGAAAATAATCTCCCGAAGCTCTCCTGATCTCCGTATGCTTTGGTCGCTTCAGAGTCTCGCCAGTTGTTTATCTCCCAGCGAGACAGTTAGCGGAGGACGAGCCACGCGCCAACAACAGTCAGCAACGGGAACGAGGAACCAGTCAATCCACGCCTCTAAAACACAGTATATATATATATATATATATATATATGTGTGTGTGTGTGTGTGTGTGTGTGTGTGTGTGTGTGTGTGAGCTGGTCACTCACTTTTGCAAGTGTGTTTGGAAGGTATTGTACATCATCATACTACAGTTGCGCTACGCTACAAATTAAAACAGGTCACCCGCAGTGGTGTGTTAATGTCTTTGTTTATGTCCTTCTGCAGTCAGAATATATCTGGTTCGATCTGGCACAAACTTCCGTTATTTTCTGTTGAAGGCCATGTGACCGCCACCTGACCTCGAAACTTCACACTTCCAGTGACGTATTGTCTTACATTGACTATCTTGACTTTATTACGTAAAATTACCTTTTAAGTCGTAGATGAACATCACGTCATACCATGTCGTATGGAACCCAATATGGAAATAAATAAGGTGAGAAAATATACACTGTGTTCTGTCAGACAGCTTCAGAACGGAAGTCCTCATTAAGCCAGTGCAAGGGCCATACATGCAATAAGAGCGTGTATGGTCCTGTAATTACCTTGAACACTCGTTTTGGATATTTCGATTTGTGGTTGTAACTTGACGTCAACGGCCGTAACGACCATGGCAATTGAATGACCTAAAATCCATATGTACAACCAGCGACCTAACCTAAACCAGTTGTCCTTCAGTAGATTAATCACAAGGGTTCTTGAAGTGAATAATTTTGGCGGGAGTCAGCATTTGGCGAGGTTCATTTGACGGTTTTTTAGTCGCCATTTGTCTGATTGGTTGATGCTCTGTGTCGGCAGTTGTTCGCCCGGTAGTTTTCTCGTTGGCGAGTGTCCAACTGGCGCTTGTTCGATTGGTGGTTGGCAGGCAGTCGTCTGGCTGGCAATTGTCTTCCTCTGTGCTCGGCGTCTGTCCAATCGGAAGTCGTCTGTAGTTAGTTATCCTGTCTGTAATTATTCTCCTGTCTGTAATTATTCAGTATGTAGTTATCTGGTTGTTAGCTATCTATTTGGGTAATTAATTATCTCTCCGATCAGCAGTCAATCTTCACTTCGTTTTCTTTTTTTCTCCCAAGACTCATGTATTTACTGTGCTGCCTATATACCGTGTAGTATATGTTATGTATCTCTGTAATGAATACAAGGGGCCCACAACCCTCTCCTGTATCCTGATCCATATTTACCTGTATGTGTATAATTATATACACAAGTGACTGTAGTACCTCGCCTCACAAGAGACTACACAGTGACTGTAATACCTCGCCTCACACCGTAGCATGTAGTCTGATGGTTACTACAGTTAGACTTGAAGTTGTGTATCACAGCCGTGTAGGTCTAGTGGGTAGTCGCTCGACCCCCTTTCGGTAGAAGAGATTTTTTTTTCTTTTTTTTTTCAAGACTGATGATATCGTCAGGTCCCAGACAGAGCATTTGAGCACGGAGGTACGACCCTTCAGCACGACGGTACGACCCTTCAGCACGACGGTACGACCCTTGGGTACGATGGCCTAGTCTTTTTATGGGACCATTAAGAATCACGTCGTAGTCCAGACCATTACACTGAAGGGTCGTCCCGTCGTGCTCTGAGGAACGTGCTACCTAGGGATTAACCCTGAGGAATAAACACGAGAACGACAATACAAAGCAGCAAGACAAACACTCTACGTCACACCATATACCATACACGACACCATGAGAAACGCCATACGCTAGCAAACTACACCATATATGATATTATAGTGTGGCAAATCCTGATGCTTATACAAGTCCGTGTGAGGGAGGGTCAGTGGATGAGGAACTTGTATATTTCTTCCATTATCCCTTTCAGTAAAAGATACAAGACAGCAGACAAATATTATGAATGTCTTACGTTTTTGTTCTGAATGGTGTAACTATATTTTCTTAATTTAGATGGGGATAATTTACGAATGTCTCAATCCATCAGTCGTTTGTGTCTCTGGTATTCGCTAAGGTCTCACGGTCATTTACGATCGGCCGTCTGTCGTAGATAAAGTACTGATCCAATCCCGAGAATTGTAAACATACGAAATCTCAGGGCGCTCAAGGCAAACACGGCAGTTTGATATTTTTCCCTTGCAAGGGTTTTTCATACGTAGCCAGTAAACACCTTCTCACAGACGAGGAAGGTTTTGCAAAGAATATATCTCAGCGGGTTGGTGGGACGCAGTCCAGTTTTCAAGGAGACGATCACATAGATCTTTTTTTGGATGGCTTGATATTGGCATATGAAGAGCATGCCTTGCCTTGCAACTGCTCCAGAATTTGAAGTACACGTTGGGATCAAATGTAATTCTGTAATATGTATCTGAATGTTAGTGAATAAAGCGTCTGCACGTTTCTGCTCTCTCCTGCTATCTGATTTCTGTTTCCCTTCATTGATGTAATACGAAAAGATAATCTTTATTCCTATCTGACTGCTTAGAATACGTCATCTCTCATTCACATCTTTGTTTGTCACCATTTTCCCATCTGCTCCATTGTCTCTCTCTATTTGTCCTGTTGTTTCCCCTCACACTGTTCACCTCCTTCCACAACAGTTTCCCTCCGAAGTTCGTTGGTAAGGGATAGTTACCTTTGTACTCCCTACGCGATAATGATAGCCATGATAACACCGTCTTGTTCTCCTGTTGCAGGCGCTGTCCTCACCTTCCCCCGCCCTGGTGTGTCTGTTGATGGTCGCGGCAACACACACCTCCACCCACTCCCACTCCTCTCCCAGCCCTACCTCGCCACGCCTCTCCTCACCTGCCATATCGTCGTCTACCGACCTCCTCCTCCTTTCTCTTTTCTCACCTGATCCTTCCCCCGTCGCGCCAGCGGGACACGACCCCTCGCCTCCCGTGGTGGAGTCCACAAGGACGCCTAACGCCTCCAAGAACCCTCAGCCACGGAGCCAAGAAGGCGAACCTCGCCGGAGGAAAAATGTAATGTTCTTCAGAGCCAAGACTCGCGCGAGGATCTCATCGCCACAAGGTCGCAGTCACCCCAGCGTCACGCCCCCAGAACACTCAACCGTAAAGGTAATGTAGTTTACGTACCAAGGAAAACATTGTGGCATATTACCATTATCGTGATGGAATTCACTATGTGGGCAGTGATCAGTTCTCAGTATCTGATGATATTTTCTTGTTCACAAACGTCTATATCGATGTATATGTTTGATGTCAATTCATGTGTATTGATAATGGTTTTTCAGAAGCAAATATAAATTTAAGAGAATATTATGAAGATCAAACTTCACAAATCTGTTGCTGTTGTAAGTCAATATCATGATGGTCGTCTTTTTAATAAATCTTTTGGTTTTGATTTTGGTCTAAAATTTATAAAGATACTTCCATACGATCCGGAAGTGATATTTTTCAATAACCTAAATTACATACAAGTTACGTTTACTGTTATCAAACGGTCTAGTCATGTAACTTTATCTGTGTCGCATGAGCCCACCCCAAGTTACACTCCATAATGAGATGATACAATATCTGTGAAACTGTAAAAGAAATCTTCACCTTGAGAGTGAGAGAATATTGCACCGCGCCTCGTTTTCCGTTGAGTATTTAGGTAAATCCGGGTCACTATGTAGTTAACGAGTAACGCGGCGTCGATATTCGTAAAAGACGTATGACCGTAGATGTCACGTTGGTTACGGGAGTTACGTAAAGTCTTCATAACGTCTTAGAGAACATATAAAAAGGTCAACACTGACTCACACAGGCGATATCTGAAGACACCCTCGCGTCTTCTGCGATTGTTGAAATATATATATATATCTTTCTTGTCCTACAAGGGAGTATCCTTCTGTTTGTGATGAACCAAATGATATAATCAGACCCTGTAACTTGTGTTGACGTGTTTATCTCCTCCTCAGACGGAGGAAGGAGATAAAAATATTCATTTGAGTAGGTAATAGATATTGGTATCATGGAGTACCGGGCCTACAACAGGTACTGGGGAGATACGAGGGGAGGAAGTAGCGTCATTTCAACTGCAAGTCATAAAAATCAGAGATAGACGTCGAATACTGTGTCACTGAAGGCTCTTGCTGCATCGTCATCTGGCTCAGGATGCGGACGCTGACAATTGCGTCACGTTTATCTGACGCATTTGACGCTTCAGCTCGAGTGGGATGTGAACCTGTGTTCTCACGGAAAAGCCTACCTGTTTGTTTGATTTTGACCCTCCGTTTCCGTACGCTTTATAGGCTCCGTCGATCATCCATGCTTATCCTCATACTTTGGTGTGGTCACGCGAGTCTAGATCACCATAAAGAGATCATTGCGATGACTGACTTTCCAGTCAAAGACGACCCTTTGAGTACAACGGTACAGCTCCCTGAGTGGGGCGTTGTGACCCTTGAGCACAACGGTGCAAACTTTCGTTATGACGGCTTGGTCTTTAACCTGACCTTCAAGGGTTAAGTACGAGGTCAAGCCATCAAGGGCCGTGCCATCGTGCTCAAAGGTCGTACCGTCTCCGTTCGAGGGCGGTCAAGATATCAAGCGATCGAGTGAGAACTACGTGTGCAGACCCCCCTCCCATCCAGTCACCACGGTAGACTGTCGCTCTCCTTGTATTAAGGTGATCTGAAGAGTCCTCGTCTACAAGTGTTTCCTGACCGGGTCTGTACATCTGTACTTATGACTTATCTCTTGTCATGTCCGCCATCATATCCCGGATCCTCCTGGCAATCTGTCAACTGCAGGACGTTCTATGTGATTGGATGAGGTTGCATGCGTGAGCCGTCTTTCAGTGGATGTATTCCTCTCATTTTCATTTCATGTCATGTATATTTTGTAGGTCATTCATCTCCTGCTGCTGTCACCACCCATGACCTCGTACGTAACCTGATCTATGACGTGATCCTTAGGGGTCAGGTCATAGGTCACGCCCTTTTAACCTAAGGGTCTTAATGTCGTGTTCAAGAGTCATGTCGTTTTGTTCTAAGATCTCACCATCTTGCTCAGGGGTTAAGGATGACCATTAACTCACTGTTCCGATGACCCCACCAGCAGGCAGCGACAGTAACAGTAGCCCTTGAAAGTGCCACTTCTACTCTGTTATCGAAGGGGGAGGAGGACCTGCCTCCTGTAGATCGTCTCGAGGAAGACCTTGTCGGTGAAGACTTAGGTAGCGAGAACCCCCTTGGCGAACACCTTGACGCTGGAAGTCTCCTCGCCGAAGACCGTAGCGAAGACCGCTCGCACGACGACTTCGACCAAGTAGCGTATGAGGAAGGCGTACTCCGGGAGGTGGCGTCCTTGCTGGTGGCGGTGAGGGAGGAACAAGTCGGACGGTGCGCCGTGACCATAACCACAGACCACTTCTACCTCCCTGCCGTCGATTACTCCCTGACCTACCTGGCGGTGAGTTGACCAGGTCCGGGTGTCACAGAGTAGCGGTGGAGTGCATTATGTGTGGGAGTGGTGTCTGGAGCCTCCGAGTGATGCTGTGGCGTGCCGGATGTTTGGGAGTAGTGAAGGATGGAGTGGGATGAGGAGTGCTAGAAGAGTTTGGCGAAGTGTTAGTGTGCATTGAGATGTTGCTAAGATTTTGATCGAAGTTTTGAGAGTTTTGTTAATGACAGGATGGTGAGAGGAGTCTTGTTAGGTGCTGCAATCACCAACACCCCTTTATAGTCTTCCAAAGCCTCATCTGTTTAACCCCAGACCAGCACTTCTTGTTCCAGACCCACTGTGTTGTGTATTGAGCCCTCTCCCTTGCCCTGCCCTAGACCCCTGACTTGATATCCTTATCATGTATACTTCAGACAATGATCGAACGGCAGCCGGAGCGCCAGAAACATGTGTCACCAGCAACATTATTCACACTCCCACCGTCACATTACCAGGTAGGTGTAAGACCTTGCTCCCCGTGGTTAAAGCGGTGTTGCCACACCTTTCTATACCCTCATATTATGACAGTGTATTACCCTTGAGGACTCCATCAGACACCGGTGTTGATTCTGTAGTTCAGTGAGGCCTTTGAATATGAGGATTTCTGTCTCTGTTTGGTGCACCACGCATACACAGTAACCTCATATCACAGGACAGACTGGGCTATTGTATTATGCTTACACCACAAGACATAGTGAACTTTGGTATTCGCCAGTGATACATGAGAGGATAAAACAAACTATTCGTGTCTTGATACAAAAGCATTTTGCATACAGGCTGGAACATCTTGGGCACACAGCGAGCATTTTATACTGCCTACCCTCTGTCAACACAATACTGTCATATGACAAGAGGTGACATGGCAGAAGAGCTTGTTTCCTTTATGGGAAGAGGTCAATCACAGGCACTGATGGCCACATCAGGGTCGAGGCTGTGAGTGTGGTTAACAGGAACACATGCGCATGCAAGTTGTTTATTACAGAGGGTGTGTTGACGATGACCACCATCCAACATTGTAGACACACTGGAGGGTGCAGCTGTTGCCTAAGATTATCATTTACCTGATACATTATCCTCATGCGGGATATCGTAACATGACATTAATTGATCCGTGTGTCTTCTCATCTATTGTTAATCATGTGTACATCAGCTGGTAATTAGCAAATTATGTTGTATGATGTATGACTATTCATTGTCAAGGCTTAGAACATCTCTTAGTTAGCTGGTCGAACACTACTGATAGAAGCAGCACCACCTCGATGAAAACAAAAGGTATAATTAATACAATTAAAAGGCCAGGCCAAACGTGGCACTGTCATAATACCGGATTGTTTCTACATTGTGGATTTTTCGTCCATATTCTGCGAAGTGTGAGTGAGGCTTGCTCCAGGATACTGTGAGTCTGTGTGTTGAGTGAGCTGGCCAGACACGTGAGTGAGCGGAGTGTTTTGAGGGCGATACTGAATGGGTTAACTCGATGAATAACGATGATTGTCTTGGGGACCGGACCACTGGCGAGTATATTTAGCACAGAAGACTCGAGTTATCAGAGCTGTGAGGAACAAGAGACGAGTCACATGTTGGTGGTGGATGGTTACTGTGTAGCCACACACACACACACGATAAAGACCAGCGACGGGAAACGCTGGTTGAGGCTGTAATTGCATTAACCTCTCCCGGGTATGGGAACGTATCCCGCAGTGTACTACA
>JAUUDZ010010848.1:0-11592 GCA_032361705.1 Panulirus versicolor | reverse complement strand
ACACACACACACACACACACACGCACACACACACACACACACACACACACACACACACACACACACACACACACACATAAACTTGTATTATCTTTTTCCTAAAACAGTAGCTGAAGAAAGAGCTGAAGGAGGAATTATTTGAAGGCTTGGGTTATGGATCTCAATGTGCATTGAGGTAATTAGGATGAGAAGAAGAGAGAGATAGGTGCTATGTTTATGAGAATCCTGGATGTTCTAGTTGTAAGTGAAACTAAGTTGTTGATAAAGGGGATATAATGGTTTTGGAACATTTACAGGGCAGAAGTGAAGTAGCTGGTGGCACTTATGTTGAAGGAGGAGCTGTGGGACTGTATTAAGATGATGATGATGGTGTTTAATATTGTAAAGAAGTGCTTCAAGATTGATGTGGTTTGCAATGAAAGTAGATAACAGTAAGTGGGAGGCTTTTACTGATAAGGCAAATGGTAGTAAGAGGAGAGAAGACTAGAATAGTGTTTTTTAGAAGTTGATGGATTATGTTTGTAGTTTTAATGCACTGATGGTAATTTCATACTCAGAAAAACTTAGCTGAATTGCATGATGATAGAAAGAAAGTAGGTTTTCTCATAAAAGACAATAGACAATCCTTCACTTTGGGAAGGGCCTTCCAGTCTGTTGAAACAAGTTGTTAGACTAGTTGTCTTCCTGATGAAATTGTTGGATGCCAAATGCTGTTAAATGAAATATGTTAAGATTGCTCCCTAAAAAGCTTAAAAACATAGGATAAACACAAAGATATCTTCTACTCATTATGCATTGTCTACTCACAGTCTTTGGGTACTGAGATGTAGGAGCACACACATTGCTTGCAATTGTTCAGTTTCACTACCATGGATCAAGTATTGTGTCTTGCTTTATATTGTTACATTTTCTCTGTTTTGGGCCATGGTATCATTTACTTTCAAGATATTACATTAGATAAAAGTCAGAAATATGAATAGCAATTATGAATTGACATTTGAGAAATATTGATAACATTATTATAGTGACCCAACAGACTTAAGATTGGATGTCTGGTAGTAACAGTAATCTCTTTGTTGTACTTTACATACAAGGAATATTTATCTACATTACTTGTATTATGCTATGCAATTCATTTCCTTCCCTCTTAAAAAGAATTAACAAAATATGACAAATATTTGTGTGAATTCTAACATACATCATCTCCCAGAGATAATGAACTTATGAGTTGATTTAATATTTCTGGCAAGTAAACTCATTTCACGGGTCTGTCTATTTGAATTAAGTCTGCATTAGTAATTTATTCTTTGAAGAACCTAAAACCTAATCTCAGTAACCTGTTTCCACTCTGCATAGCTAGTGAAAGCAGTGGTTTGAATTACCTGGTATAGTTATGGATAAGATTAATTTTACCATGATTCAACTGGTTTAGATTACTAAACTAGTCAACAGGTTGCTTATTTTACAACAAAAAGAGATTACAGTAATGTGTATTGACACCATTAGCTGCATCTACTGGAAATATACTAATGAAGGTGGTTTTTATGCTCATTCATTACTTCATCAGGCATGACACTACCTACACACATAGTGATCATTAAGTGGTTGTAATAGCCCAGACATTATTGCAAGAGTTTGACTGATTAGCTTGCAAATTGTTTCTTGAACAGAGTACAATATGCAATAAAAAAAGAAAGTGGCCTTAATTAATGTGTGCTGTGTTTCTTACCTGTTTAACAATAAAATAAAGCTAAAGATTGATGCTTTATTTCTCCTCCAAATTATTTATGTTTTGGAACTACTCTTATCATATTTATGCACACACTCTTGATTCTCTTGTGAAAGCCTAAAAGACTGTGAATAGACTATATGAAGAATTTAGTTGTGCTCATTTCTATGTGTTGCTGTATATTTATATTTTTCTGTTATTAGATAAATGAAATACTGGTCTCCATTGTTTATGATGAATTCATAAGAGCTGAATTTGCACATACATGACTAACCTTTTGCTACTCAAAACTTTTTTCATACCCAGCTAAATTTGCACCTAACCTTTTCGTTTCACCATGTGTAATATGATATACCATGCCACCATCATGGCCATGTTCAGTACGATATCCTGTGCCTCCATTTTGAGTTTAAGCCTTTGCACCTGTATTTGAATTCCCAGCTGATATATGATTCCACACCTTTTCCATAGATGTCACAAAGAATCTAATAACACAATTACAAAAATCATCACGCATCACAGGCACCCCTAAATGATTAAAGGAAGTGTTACTGTATCATCATTCCAGAAAGCATGATGATTGAAGTCACCAGTGTAAACAGTTTTACAGTAATAGAAACAATTTCACTACCTCGCTAATGTGGGAGACAGCGATAAAGTATAATAAATAAATAGATAATAAAGAAACAATTTCTTTTGTGCTTTTGTTATATTTTTGATGAAAATAAGTTTATTTTTTTCATGTTTTTATGTAAAAAAATGTCCTGTCTGTTTAGATAATAAATAAATCTGAAAATGATACATATATAGAAAATATATGACTGTGAAAACATATGTTTTCCCTTTTAGAAAGTTAAAATACAAGGAGGGGAGGGTTTCTAGTCCCTCCATCCCGTCCCCTTTAGTCACCTTCTATGACACTTGAGGAATGCGTGGGAAGTTTTTTTTCTCCCCTATCCCCAGGGATAGGGGAGATGTAATGTATGGGATGTGTGAAATCACACCTTGTGAATGATAGTGTAGTGTGTTTAAATGTATGTGAAAAGGAATAACTTCTAAAAGAACATCCATTATATAATTTCATGAATAATGAGGATATATGTCACCACCAGAGCCTACTGTTAGTCAGTGTACAATATGCAGGAAAGTATTCTACATTTTTCGGTTATTTTCATTAGTAATATTAATACACTGCAGAGATATTCAAAAGGGTATTTTCTCTTATAGAGGAAAGAATGAGTCATGGAAGGGTGAAGCAGTTTTGCAAACATATGTTTGAAAAGATTAAAGTAAAGTCAAAATATTGAATATTACATATTATTTTATTATACTTTGTCACTGTCTCCCACTTTAGTGAGGTAGTGAGGTATTGAAAATGACATTTTAAGCATGATAAACATTTTTGATTACACTTGTCATTGTCTCCCGCGTTAGTGAGGTAGCGCAAGGAAACAGACGAAAGAATGGCCCAACCCATGCACATGTATATAAATAAACGCCCACACATGCATACATTTTAATGTATACATATATATACATACACAGACATATACATATATATGCATGTACATATCCACACTTGCTGCCTTTATCCATTCCCATCGCCACCGTGCCACACAGTGTGGCAAGATAAAAGGAAATGTACTTGTCGCTGTGGCTGTTTTTAAATGAAGGCTTCTTTACATAGACTACTTGTTTAAGTAGTTTGAATAATGTATTATAAATGTACTGCAAAAATAACATAAAAATATTCAAAAACCTTTAATTTCTGAGAAGAGCATAGTGGTTAGGGAAGAAGAAGACTGCCTCCATATCCTCGACATGTCATAGATGGTGACTAAGAGGGGTTGGGGTTTGGTCTGGAAATTCTTCCCTATGAATTACTTTACAAAAGAAGGAATGGAGCAAAGAGCCAAGCAAGGATTTTTCCTCAAATGCTTAGGTGTCTGTTCTTGATGCTACATCACTCTTGCTAGAAGTGATGAATATGCATGAAATAAAGATAGAAAAATTAGAGAATATGAAATCTTAATAAGCAGCACTGACCCTTGACAGATAAAACAGTAAGCATCAGAAATCAACCGTATCATGAAAAGTTCCTTGTTTGAATACTGTGGAGTAGAGAAAGATTTTATTGAATATTGTCGATGATTTGGAAAATCCAAAATTCTTCCATAGATCCAGAAGTAAATTGTAAGTTTGAAAACTTACCTCTGTGTTGTGTTTACATTATATATGACTGAAATTACTGGTAAAATGAGTTCAGAAGTAACTGGTAGCTTACCTCAAATACATTGTACTGAAGTCTACTAACACTTTCACAGTATTTGTGGCAATTGGCTAGAGACATCAACAAAGCATTCTACATTATTCCCTGACACATCCTCACTCAAAAGATATTTGATTGCACCACCCACAACAGTGACAGAAAGTGGTTAGCCAATTTCAAAGTTGGCCACCTTGGCAGAGTCACACAGTGACTTCACCTCTAAATTGCTTGACTCTTTTTTGGAGTTCCTTAAGGATCAGTTCTTTCTTCAACTTACTTCAGAGTCTATACATTACCTCTAGCAAACCATAAAATGATGGCCCTTTCATATGCAGACCTCACAGTCACCTCACAAGACCCTGACACCTCAGTAGCAAAAACCAAAAATGTAGCACCATTGTACAGTACACCAGTGCAACATTGCTTGCCCAGGACAGAATATCTGCATCTCCACAGAATTCTTCAGTCACTCTTTTTAGCTCCAAACAGACAAGAATCCAGTTTACATCCTTCAGTCACCTTGAGTCAACAGTCTTTCTTACTGAAAGAAGTATCAGCCATTTAATGCATCCTTCATCACACACATCATTCACTTGCCAAAAGCATCACAAACTAAGTGCCCTCAGAACACTAACAGGCACCAGATTTAGACAAGAACAAGAATCCCGTTTTGTCCCTTGTGAATATGATTCACATGTTACATCCTGAACTACGCTTTACATTCTTGGTCATCCATCCTCTCAAAAGCAAATGCAACAAAGCTGCAAGCATACAAAACAGAGCACCTAGAACAATTTTGGCTGCTTAGAGATGTAAAGTTGCTCAACATCAACACAGTGAAAAAAGATCCTCCCAAAACAATCCACTTTAATATGCTCAGCTTTCAATTCTGCTTATCCAAATCCCTCTGAATAAGACAAACAACATACCCCTGCCTCACACTTCAGCAACTTATACAGACAGATTTCTTCATCCCTAGCAATTATAGCACTGACAAACATATGCATTTTGAATTGACACAAGTATGAAACAGTCACCTTCCCAACCCAGTTTTATGTGCTAATCTGCCAGACATACAACCATCTGAAACCTAATTTTCCAGACATACGTACATTATACTTTCTTGTTTCCACTCAGAACATGCTCATACCTACAACACTAGTAACATAATATATATGCATATACATAAACGCCCACTTACGCACATATACATACCTATACATTTCACCATATACATATATATACATACACAGACATATACATATATACACATATGTACATGTACATATTCATACTTGCTGCTTTCATCCATTCCCATCGCCACCCCACCACACATGAAATGACACCCCCCTCCCCCTGTGTGTGCATGAGGTAGCGCTAGGAAAAGACAACCATATACTTAACGTATAAATAAATGAAAGCATTACAGTGGTTGGCATTAGCTACTCGTGGAAATTCAAATATAAAGTGTGAAAAAGATATATTTTCTTAAGTCCCTATTCTCCTCTGCTACTTTCACAACACAATGTCACATATTCTCACACATCTTTAGTACAACATTGCTTTTTTTTTTTCAGCTAACAGCTTACGTAAAAGCTTAGTCATATGAAAGTATCAATCTCCCTACATAAAGATATTATAAGCAATGTCCCAACAAATACTAAAATTACAGAAGTGATTGAATCTGGTGTAAAAGCTTGAAGGAGGAGGCTTGGAGGGCTTAAAACATATATGTGGCTTGAAGGGCTTAAAATATATATGTGGCTTGGGGGGCTTAAAACATATATGTGGCTTGGAGGGCTTAAAACATATATGTGGCTTGGAGGGCTTAAAACATACATATATAGTCAATTACCCCCAGGCACTGGAATGAAAGGATACTTCCCACATATTCATTGGGAGAAGGGGGCTGGAAACCCTCCCCTTCTTGTATTTCGATTTCTAAAGATGTAACAGAAAAAGGAACCAAGTGAAGGTTGCTTATCCACCTCGAAATCTCCAGTAGGGGTGTCTAAATGCATTTGGATGCAACTGAGAAGATGAGAGAGATAAGCAGTATGTCTGAGGTTAAAAAACATGGATGCTACAGATTTAGGTGACACAAAGCTTGAGTGTAAAGGAGAAGAATGATCGGGAATGTCTTACAGGTAAAATCAGAAGTTAGTGTGATGGCAAGAGCTAAGGATGGGGTAGCACTTCTAAAGAAAGAGTGGAAATATGTGAAACAGTATAAGGAAGTGAACTCCAAACTGATGTAAGTAAAAATGAAAGTGGGTTATGATAGGTTGGTGAAAATCAATGCTTATGCACCTGGCCATGACAAGGATAACAAAGAGATATTTTGGGAGCAGCTGGGCGAGTGCATCAGCAGTTTTGATGGGGAATGTGAAGAAGTCAGTAATGTGGCACTTGAAGGTATAATCAGGGGGAATGGACTATTCATAATTTGTGAATGGAAATGGTAAACATTTTAAGGAGTTGTGTTGAAATAGGACTGGTGATTGGGAATACCTGGTTTAAAAAGAGGACATACATAAGTATACGTGAAGAAAGAAATATGGTAATTGGGCTATACTGGATTAAGTGCTAACTGATAGGCATGCAAAAGAAAGACTCTTAGACGTGAATGTGCTGAAAGGAGCAGCTGGTAGGATGCCCGATCATTACTTGGTGTACGAAAAGGTTTAAATTTGTGAAGGCTTTCAAGAAAATGATGTAGGTGAAAAGAAGTTGGTTAAAGTGAATGAGTTTGGAAAACAGGCTTGTGTGAATAAATACACAGAGATTAAGAGTAGAGTGACAAAAGGTAAATGAAGTTAGAGGGGTGAGTGAGGAATGGGAGGTGTTACGGGAAGAAGTGCAGGAATGTGCGAGAGAAGTGTGTGGTATGTGGATAGGTGAAAAAGGGGTAAAGACTGCTGGAATGAGGAAGTTAATTACCGGTAAAAAATAAAAGAGAGATATATGGGCATTAATTATTGAGAAAAAACAAGTGTGAGAGGGAAATGCACAAAAGAAAGTGACAGGAAGTCAAAAGGAAGATGCAAGAGCTGAAAGAGAGGGCAAATGAGAACTGGGGTAAGCAAGTCCCAGCAAACTTCAGGGAGAATAAGAAAATGTTTAGGAAGGAGGTTAACAGTGTGAAATAAACAAGAGGACAAATGGGGTTGTAACAGGCAGTAATGAGGTGAAGAGGAGATGGAGTAAGTTCTTTGAAGGACTCCTGAATGTGTCTGATGATAGGGTAGTAGATGTAGGGTGATACGGTTGGGAAGGTATGTGAAGTGAGAGGTTGGAAGAGTATGTGAAGAGTGAGAGAGTCATGGCAAATGGTGTGTGAAAAGAGAAGAGGTGATGAAAGCATTGTGTCTGATGAAATGAGTAAAAGCAAGCTGGAGCAGATGGTACTAATGTTGAAATTCATAAGAAAGGAGTTATCTGTGTTACCGACTAGTTACCTAGGATTTTCAATGTGAGTATGGATCATGGGAAGCTACCTGAGGACTGGGGAATGCCTGTTTAATGCCAAGGGAGACTAAGATGAGTGTTCAAATTACAGAGGTATAAGTTTGTTGAGTATGCCTGGTAAGTTGTGTGGAAGAGTGGTGAATGAGATGGTGGTGGCATGCAAAAAGCATCTGACTGGGAAGGAACACTGTCGTCTCAAGAGTGGTACAGGATGTGTGGAACACATGTTTGCTTTGAAAAACGTGTTGGGAAAATACAATTATGAGTCTGAAGAAAGCATAAAAAAGGGTTGTTAAAGATGTGGAAGATGTTACAAATATATGGTGTGGAAGGAAAGCTACTGTAAGCAATGAGGAGCTTTTATCATGAGAATATGGCATGTGTGCTAGTGAACAGAGAGGAGGATGAACAGTTTATGGTGAAGGTTAGTCTTCTGCAGGAGTGTGTGATGTTACTATGGCTGTTAAATCTGTTTATAGATGGGGTGGTGAGGGAGCTGAATGCAAGGGTCTTGAGGAGTAAGTATGAATCCTGCTGGGGATGGGGCTTCCTGGAAGGAAAGTTGGTTGCTTTTTGCTGTTGATATGGGATTGATGGCAGATTTGAGGGAGAAGCTGCAGAAGCTGGTGTTTGATATTGAAAGAATGTGTGAAAGAAAACTGAGAATAAAATAAATGTGAATGAAAGTAAGGATATTAAGTTCAGAACTGAAAAGAGATATGTTATAAAGTGGGTGAGCTGAATGGAGAGAACATAAAGGAAGTGGAATGTCTTGAATAACTGGGAGCAGATATGGCAGCAAATGGAATGATGGAAGCTGAAGTGTGCCACAGGGTGTGTGAAGTGGCAAAAGTTTTGGGCACAATGAGGAATGTGTGAACAGATAGGTCACTGTCTTTCAGGGAAAAAATATGTATATTTGATGGAACAGTAGTCCTGTTGGTGCTGTATGGATATGAAGTGTGGTGTTTGGATAAAAATGTAAAGGATAGGGTGAACATGTTGGAAATGAAATGTCTGGGGACAATATGTGGTATGAGGAGGGTTGATCAAATGGGAAATGATAGGGTAAAACAGAGGTGTGGTAGTACGACGAGTACATTTAAGAGAGCTAAAGAGGGTGTGCTGAAATGGTTTCCAACATACAGATAGGATGAGCGAAGAAGATAACGTAAGTTAGATCTAGCATATGCACATCAGAAGTAAAAGGAACAAAGAAAACAGAGAAAACAATTTACTTTCTTACACTCTATCACATGCTACCACAACTCCTGCTTCAGGAGTAGTGCTACTCCTTCCTTTGCTCTTGTCCTCTCACCAACCCCTTACTTTACTCCCAAGTCATTCCCAATTCACTCTTTCCCTTTACTCTTTCGCTTCATTTCACTCAGAGCCAAAATATCCAGGTTCCTTTCCTCAAACATACTACCTATCTCTCCTTTTTTCTCATCTTTGTTACATCCAAACACATTTAGACACCCCAATCTGAGCCTTTGAGGAGGATGAGCACTCCCTCCAGGACTCCTTCTTCTGGTTCTCATTTTAGAAATTTAAATACAGGGAGGGGAGGGTTTCTAGCCCCCTGCTCCCGCCCCCTTTAGTCGCCTTTTACGACATGCAGGGAATCCATGGGAAGTATTCTTTCTCCCCTATCCCCAGGGATAGTCTAAGAACTTGTCTAAGACCTAGAATAACATTACTAGGTAGTGATCTTTACCTTAATGAATACTAATAGTGCTAGTAAATCTGCTTACAGAAGAGCATGGTCTTAGCGAAATTCTTCTTACAGTAGGGTGAATGCATCTTCTTAATTTAAATAATACTGAAAGAGAGTCTTTCTTTACAGCCTTGCATGGATCTTTGAGGAAAATATATTCTGTAAAACAAACAGAGATAAGAGGGAGAATAAAATATACACTAACCATTTCCAGTAAAGTCTGTAGTGATTTATATGGGATGAAATCCTGGCCAATATTCATCAATGCAAATTTTGTGGCATTCCACAGCTTGTTGCAAAAGTTTCTGTATCCATTAACTCGTAGCACATCTAGGTTGATGTCCCTTCCTAGAAGAGAAAATTCTATGTTACATTTAGCTAAAATACAGGTTTTGTGCTATCCACAAATAGGAAAGTTAGCTGGACAGATTAAACACCCATATGGTGTGTACATGCAAAGATTACTTAAACTAATAGTGACAGTGAAGAGATATGGACATAAATCTAAGAATATTGGGGAGTTGTATGAAGTGAGCCATGGCAAAAGGTTTGGTGAAGAGGTAGTGAAAGCCATGCATAAGATGAAAGGTGACAAGATGGCTGAAATGGATTGTACTGCAGTTAAAGTTTTCATGAAAGGGGGTGACTGTGTTGTTAATTGGTTAGTTTTGATTTTCAATGTATGTTTGTATTATGGTGAGGTGCCTGAGGATTGGCAGAATGTCTGTATTGTGCCATTGTATTAAGACAAGGAGGGATAAAGGTGAACGTTCAAATTACAGAGGAATAAGGTTGCTGAGTGTACCTGGTAAAGTGTATAGGTAAATGGTGATTAAAGGGTAAAGGCATGCAAAGAGCATTAGAATAGGGAGGAACAATATGGTTGAGAATATATGGATCAGGTGTTTGCTTTTAAGAATGTGTGCGAGAAGTACTCAAGAGACACATATGGATCTGCATGTATCATCTATGGATCAGGAGAAAGCATATGTTAAGAGTAGATACAGATGCTTTGTGAAAGGTGTTAAGTATGGTGTGGGAAGAAAGCTATTAGAAGCACTGTGTTGGGTCCCTACACAAAGCAAGAAAAACTGAAGACAGGCCTAAAATAATCTGTTTTGCCTCCAGTTCACCTATGAGAGAAAGAGAGAGAGAGAGAGAGAGAGAGAGAGGGGGGGGGGATTTAAGTAACCAGGTTCTATGTTTAGGTGACACTTCCTATCTAATATCCATCTAGATCTTTGGCACCTGTTCCCAACTGGAACTCCTTCAAGGGGGTGGCCACAGCAATAGAGTCTCCAGAACTTGTGAACTCCAGTGCCACTTTAAAGCCTTTAATGCCTCAACCTTAACAGGCCTCTGGCAGAGGGCAACTCTAGCACAGAGTTTGCAAAGGCTCCTACCTAATGTTCCTAATCCCTTAAACATTTAACTAAAAGCAGTTCAATATTTCTCATGAAATATTGTAGCTGAAGGAATCAACTTTTAACTGAATCCCTCATAACAGACTTAAAGTATTAAAAAAGCAAGTCCTTCTCAAAGAGCTATGTGGATATGAAATTACAAGGATTTCCAGCAGCAGCTCGAAAGGACCACTTAAGGGCAATTCTCCTATACCTGGTAGGAGTCACGAAAAGGAGAATACTGATGTAACACCACAGAATACCAGTGCCAAGTCTTAACGAGAGGTCTAAGTATTCTCAACTTGCTGGCACCTCCAGAAAATCTCAAGGTGCTGGGATTACAAACAATGAAAACCTTAAGATAGTAAAAAATGTTCTACATATCTAAAAGTCTCCATAACAAAGGGAAAGCACTACAGAAAACTCACCACAACAAAAATTAAAGTGGGCTTAGAAAACAAACTCTTCGTCCTTTTTAATATCTGGTAGAGGTCTAACAACTACCACAAAGAAGACTTAATAGAGATGTAAGGCATTAGCCTTCATTCTTCTTTGGCATGGTTGTATTACTAGAATGAAATCTCATCAAAGTACATCTCACCACATGGTAGTATTAGCTGGTAAGCAGCCAATGACCAAGTAAATATATCATATCATTATATATATAATACTTAATCACTGTTTCCCGTGTCAGTGAGGTAGCACAAAGAAACAGACAAAGAATGGCCCAACCACTTACATACACATTTTATCTATACATTTATTATACTTAATTGCTGTTTCCCGAGTCAGCGAGGTAGCACAAGGAAACAGACGAAGAATGGCCCAATCACCCACACACACACATATACATAAACGCCCATACACACACATATATATATCAACGTTCATTTATTACTATATTTATTATACTTTGTTGCTGTCTCCAACGTTAGCGAGGTAGCACAAGGAAACAGACAAAAGAATGGCCCAACCCACCCACATACACATGTATATACATACACGT
>JAUUDZ010010826.1:0-11593 GCA_032361705.1 Panulirus versicolor | reverse complement strand
GTGCTCAAGGGTCGCATCGTCGTGCTCAAGGGTCGCATCGTCGTGCTCAAGGGTCGCATCGTCGTGCTCAAGGGTCGTGTCGTCGTGCTCAAGGGTCGTGTCGTCGTGCTCAAGGGTCGCGTCGTCGTGCTCAAGGTTCGTCTGGTCGTGCTCAAGGGTCGTATCATCGTGCTCAAGGGTCGTGTCGTCGTGCTCAGTTATCACACTGTCGTAATCAAGGATGCAAAGCTGGACGCCACGCTGCTCACCAAGCTGGACGCTAAGCTGACCACCAAGCTGGACGCTAAGCTGACCAGCGGCAGGACCTGTGCTGGTTGGCCGGTCTATCTCTCCTCAACTCTGACGGCTTCGTTCGCAGATGGTGACCAGCAGATGGTGACCAGCAGGTGGTGACCAGCAGGTGGTGCGACATGAAGAAGAAAAAAATTGTCGGTGTCGGACCCGGATAACAGGAGCACTACAGTAGTGTGACAACCTACTCGGGGAAGCTGACCCAACCCGACAACCAACACGAAAAAACGATTAGTTAAATTCTCGCGTCTGACGGCGCTACAGGGAACAAGACACCAGCGTGAGAGCGGCTCAGGCGGGAGGGGTCAGGAGCCACCCACCCAACAAGGAAATCATGGCCACAGTACCGACACTCACCCTCCTCTGACCAGGGCATCTTTTATCATAATTAGTAGAGGGGCAATAATCCTTCCCCCGACCTCCACTAGTCCCTTCCTTCTCCCCCAGTCCTCAAGAGCAAAAAAAAAACATTTTTGCCCCACCTCCAAGAAACTAGACCCTTTGAGGTCAAATTAGGTATAATAGGGCAAACTGTGGTATTCCTTATTAGCTTCCTATCATCATGATAGTTATCACTTATCGCCACCCACATGTATGAACCCTGCTACAGATGTGGTCCAGTAGCGAAAATTCCTTATTACAGCTGCCCTGCCTCCGACCACCCATGACCAGCCCCTAGGCCCTCTACACCCAACCCGCCTCACATCAGATACACACAACAACAAAAAACATAACAACAGGGTAGGTGAAGCATCACGCGTCATTCTATACCACAGTACGACTGCCAGGCTGGGTCCGAACCAAGCTTCGAGCAGACCAAATAAAGCTCGCACTTCGAGGGAAAAGAAAACGTCGATTACGATGCCAGGACCCAGGTCTTCTCGGGGTTAGGTAAGGCTTGTGCACTTTTAATTCTTCGTAGATGACGAGGTTAGTATATCAACAAAAGTTCTTTCTCTTCCCCCCAAAGCGCTGGCAATGTTTCATCTCCACGTACTTCAGCTGCTTCGAACTGTCCCGAGTCCCCGACCATATATGGTTCGGGTTATGATAATTCGGGCAGCAATGAGTCGGTCACACTCGCTCCAGGCCAGCCACGTCCTGCCACTGCCCATTACGACAGTTGTGGTGCCGGCAGCCAGGGTCAGGTCTTATGCAAACGACCTTCACGAACGGCGGATGGCTTCATTAGCGGCTTTCCTTCCGACACACTTGCCAACACCATCCCCTCCAGTTCGAGCCACTACCCGGAGCGCACATCCCGGAAGGTTTCCCCGTTCTCTTTCTTTTTCACCAGATTTTGATCGAGGACTTGGTTAATCTAGGCTACTTGTGATTCATTAAGCTGCTGTTGGTATTTTTGCAGTCCGGGAAGGCCAGTGACAATTATATGTGAGAAAAAGATGATTCAATGGAGATATGAGATTCTCTAGGTCGTGCTGTCTTGTAGGGAGAGCGTGACACAGCATTCACATCTATTATGAAACACGTCCTTAACCCCTGAGTATAACGTTACGATCCTTGAATACGACGCCACAACCCTTGAGCACGACAGCTCGACCCCTTTAAGTATGACGGTCTGGCCTCTGACCTAACGCTTAAGGGGTCAGCTCAAAATCCAGCCCTTCATACCAAAATAGTCGTACCGTTGCGCTCAACAGTTTACCTTTGTGATGTTATTTACAAACCGTCAACCATCGACTGTAAACGCTCCAAAAAAATACCCCCTTTTTTACACACATTCAGAAGATATGGCAAAAACAATAACGAGTGGCAGAGCGTGTATACCATCCACACTGAACGTCACAGACCCGGACGACATAAGGCCATCACCAAGTACACATCCAATAGAGCAATGGTCCTGTCATAGTGTTAAACGGTTGGCTTAACCATACCATAAGGAGAGGAGGTCCCCTGCCACGCTCCCCCTTGTGTATATAACGATGGTAATACAGTGGCTCCCCATGTTTACAACACTGCTACAACGTCTCCCCCTTGTATACACAACCCCCGCTGAACCGTTTTCAGTCATGTATATTTACGCTAACAATCCATTTCCTCATCATGAGTTAGTATTCTAGCTAAAGTAAGCTAGAAAACAATCATGACAATGTTCCTTAAAGATCAATTTCACTGTTATCAACGCCATACGACACCCTTACTGCAGCCCAGCTCAACACACACATCACAGAACACCAACCAAGCCTCATGCAGTCAGCGCTCCGCACATCGCACGCCGCCAGAGAGACGTATCCAACACTTGAGGACAAGGTGGGTCAGCCTCCATACTAGTGGCATTAGTACACGCTGGGAGACTAGTGAGGTGGTGCATCATGAAGTCGAGGGTTCGAACCCAAGTACCTCGCCACGATGACCTGTGTCTCTCCCATGCTAAAAAAGGAAAACGAATTATCGACCGCTGAACCATAAACCACCACAATACGAAAAAAAAAAAAAAATGACTAAATCACTTACCTGCCAGTACAGCCGGTGAGATAAACAAGCGGGAACATCACAGTGAGGATCAACTAGAGGAGGTGCTCACTACATGGCCTACGGGACGCCTGATGCAGGACACTCGGGGCAGCAAGTTACTAACAGACACCAGCTCCACCTTGTCCTAACCTACCGCAGGGGATCAACCTACCACCACCACCACCGTAAAGTAATGCCACCACGTACCCTGTCATTACCTGCCCAGCCACACTCTCTTTTCTTCATCCCCACTAACTCCTTACAAGGCGGCATGCAATCTCTTGTGACTAAACTACGAGAGAAACTGGTACCCGCCGCCATGGTTGAGTCAGGCGAGGTCCATAACATGGCTGACGGTCTAAATATGTTTATCTTACGAGCCCTTGAGTCCCTAGAACACGATGGTACGACTCTTGAGAACGACGGTACGATCCTCGAGTATGATGGCTTGAGTCTTGATCTGCTGCCCTCAGCGGTAAGTCAAAGATGAAGTTTGTTATACCCATGGGTCAAACTGTCGCACTTAAATATCGTACCGTTCAGCTCAAAATTCATATAATGTACTCAAGAGGTTAATTTGAGAAACTATCGTACATTCACATGACGCCCCAATTAAAAAAAAAAAAAACATTAAAAACCCACGTTAAAACCTCCAGCGATTTCCATAAACGGAGAACACTTGGATCCCATAAAAAATAAAACACCCAAACAGACGCATTGCCTGAAATAGCCTGGCGGAGGCACGCGAGGCAAACACGAGCCGACGCTAGGTATTTCCACGCTAATGTGAGCGTCGAGTGCTACCATAGCCTGGGAAACCGCAAGCCATTCATGCACTCATAGTTAGCTTCTTTACGCTAAACATTGTATTTATTTACAGTCCGAAAGACAAACGTACACTGGGTGAGCATATGAGCCCCGTCTTGAGTGCGAGGATTTAGCACTATCAATACAGTGAATAGTTCCCTTCAAGTAACCAGAAACCCAACCCTTCGCGTCCAACTTGACCCTCCAAGTGCGATGATCTAATTAAAAAACAGTACGACATGCGAGTGTGATGGCAACACACACTGAGTACAACGAGAACGCTATGTGGCTACAACGACGACGTGGTGCACCACCTTCCAGCACCATCATATATATTCCCAACAATACCATGACAACAGCAGCGTAATTTTACATTTAGTCCATCCTACTGTGTCGAAAACGACCACAAACGATACGTCCAGCAAAAATTACACAAGACTATTTATATAGTCAAGTGACCGATAGAAAATGAAAACAAGACTTCTTGTTGTGAGGCAGAAAAACTAGTAACTGAGACCAGGTTATGTTGACCGAAAAAAAAAGAAGAGGAAAGCAGGCAACCCTACTTTCTAGAAGTCTCCTAGCCTAATATGGCGGACGTTGTGTGAGGTAAACAGTACAGGAATAAAAACAAAACAAAGGGCAGACTTTTTAAAATGGGAGCTGTTCCCTGGGCCGCCACACAACATTTTATCTTTCTACACCGAGCACGTACGTACGTACGTACAATCCTCAACCACGACCCTTCAACACGACGTTAGAGTCCCCAAATATGATGCCATGGCCTTTGACTACACCCTAACGCGTCAGGTCATCCATCATTCCTGCGGGTCGAACCTTCGTGCTGGAAGGGTTCACCTGATACGTTAACTTAGCATTCCCATCAGCCTTGCCCGGCCCCGTGCCCCGCCCCGCCCACCACGAACCTACACATCACATCAACCGTCAGCCAACACTCCCCTATCAGTTTCGTGTGATTTTTCTAAGTAATGGTCGGAGTGGCAATGTCTCATGGTCTTAAGTACAAAGGGCAGCTCTACTTTTATTTTCTGATAAAGTAGGTGAAATCGGATGGTTATGTCGCTTAGGATTCGCGAATATATTCACACGCAAATGACTACCGAATTGATGTTTGAGTTGACTTGGTTCGCTGATGGTCATTTTGGCTTTAGCCCGAACCGATCGCCGGGATCATTACAACCGTCCACGTGTTGTAACCACTAACTGGGGGGAACAAAATGTACGTTTTCTGTATATTTACCAGATTTAAGGTTATGGGGTACAGTATGTGTACTGTGGAGACACTTATCTAAATCCAGCCATCTGCTTAAGGATACAATTATTTTGGCTTCGAGCATCACAGAAAGATAGTCGCATGATTTCACCCGCTTCTTGTTCCCTGAGCCAAATGTCAACCCGTTGTAGCTTGGCTGTTCACGGACGGGCTGGTGGTTCGCTGCACGTATTACAGAACATTATTTTATTTCCAGTTATGATCGTGTTGGGTACGCAGTCAGTATAAGTAAAAAAAAAAAAAATTCGTCTAGCCAACACCCAATGTTCGTTATAAATAATGCACCATATGCGTCGTCCAGATTTAAACCAGTGGCAGCATCCTGTACGATAAGTTCAGGTTTGGGGCTCAGGTTCAAGGTCTTGGATTCAACACAAAAAAAAAAAAACGCGTGGTTGTGTGAGGTGGGCCTCGAGCGTGAGTGTGGAGGCTGAGCATTAGGGTTCATATGGCCTCTCCCTCCACTTTCCCATCTCTTCCAACTCCTCTCTCCTACCTGGGAATCATATGACCAGAGCCTTCCCTTCCTACGTGCTCCTAAAGACCACCTGCGACACAATCTGGGGAACAAATTTCCAGGGACAAGGAAGGAATATAACGATCAAATTCGCCTCTGAAACTTTTAATTTCGAAAAGTAGTTAATTAATTCTTCCGCCTCGTGTGGAAGCGGCCGGCCTGTGGGTCTGTGTCTGGCTGGCTGGGCAAGCGTACCCACGGGGGGAGATGACAAGTCCGGATGGTGATGGGGGGAGATGACAGTCCGGATGGTGATGGGGGGAGATGACAGTCCGGATGGTGATGGTGGCGGGCGGGTAGGGTGTCTCGCTGTGACCCTACCTGACAGGTGCAGCGGCCAGATCCCCTCCCCTTCCCCTACACTCTTACCCTGCTTCCCCAGGCGTCAGCACCTGCTCCTTCCCTAACATCCCCTCCCCCTCTTCTAAGAGCCCACTTGAGGTTATTCGACCCTCCACGCTCCCCTCCTCCTCCTCCCTCCATCCGCGGAGGGTAGGGGAGGGAAGGAGGACCACTGGTGTGTGTTACTTTCTAACCTCGTCTATCATGGAGGTCACCAACTGTTACAGCTGTACCATACGCCACCACCAGCTGTCACCATCACAGCCCACTCGCTATGACTACCACACCCTACTAAATGTCACCACTACACCACACCAGATGTCACCACCACATCCCGCTAGCTGTCACCACCACACACCGCCAACTGTCACCACCACATCCCGCTAGCTGTCACCACCACACCCCGCCAGCTGTCACCACCACACCCCGCCTGCCGTCACCACCACACACCGCCTGCCGTCACCACCACACACCGCCTGCTGTCACCACCACTTACAACGCAGCACTTCTCACCACACCACCACCGCCGCCGTTAGTGCACCATACATCATCACAGTTATCACTACTATGAACACGGAGTGAAAACTACCTCCTACACGCAACAACAATAACGCCTCAATACACACACCGGCCACTAGCATACACTCCAACCGCTAAACACCAGCACGACACACCTGCCACCATCACACACACACACCTGTCATCACGAGACATACCTACAGCTACATCTGTTATCACTGAAGGAAGCCAGACCAAACCTGGCAGCAGGCGCCACGCCCCTGAGAGATCGAAGCTGGCGGTCTGTGCGTGTTTGGTGCCAGCTGCACGAAGCACGAATGCCTACTCACGCACACAAACACACACACACACACACACACCTTGGTTGTAATTAACTCGATAAGCCGTTAATTATCATATCACTGTTATCATTATACATATACAACACAAGAATGGACGATGATGGTGACAAGGTGAATAAAAGATGGTGACGGAGGTTCATATATCCTTGACATTTGAAGACGAGGATGGGGTTAAGTGTGCGTATGAGGGAAGGTAAACATGATAACATAATCATTAGGCAAGCTGCGACAGCTGGCAACCACTACTTGCCCGGGGTGCCATCTTCCTTGTTGCCTAATACATCTCATATGTACAAACAAACCAGACCACCTGTCGTCACATGGCTCTCTAGTGTTAGTGAGTATTATTGTTGTAAAGTATACCAGGGTTCGCACCCTCATCAGACGAAAGTTCACACGTCTTCCAGACCCATTGTAGCTAAGGTATTGGGGCAGTGGTTCTTTTGCTGCCTTGTCGGCAATGGTGGGTCAAATATTGTGCTACATAGTATATTTTCATTCATTTCCATGTTATCACTGGATTTCACGTCTTTACGTAGTTCTACTTTCCTTTTTTTAATATCACCATTTAAACAGCTATCAATGATGAGGAATGAGAAGAATAATTTTGATGCATTAAGTCATCGAAGTTACGGGAGAGCTCACACCAGTCGCCAACCATCTCGAAGTCAAGGGAAAGTGTTGGTTTACAAGTCAAATCCATCAACCTTACCTAACCCGTGAGCAAGGGAACCTCCGCCCTACGAAACCCTGAGGTGGCGAAAGGAAAACTAAGCTACGCAGTAAATAAATGGCTCGGTGAAATAAGATCTGACCCACCGTTCCTGCTTGTCGGGAGAAGGACACCTACGGGAGTATTAATTTACAGACTATAAAAATATTTAGTTCTACAACGTATGAGTTTATCATCACAAAATCATCACAACACCTATCTACAAAGGCGTCTCATTGGAAAGGGCGGATAAAACTCACAAAAGCTTTAGGATGATTTTTGCATACCCAAAGATCAAAAGACAGGGCAAATAATAATCTTTATTTCAATATTTTCAACTCTGAATGTATTATGCAAAAATCAGACATTTTCTGACGATATGAAACCATTGTGGACGATCTTTCTCTTGAATTACGAGTGAATGATAAATGATCACAGAACTCACAAGAACAACACATAGATTGAACATGCCATCATATTTCTGCAATTCATGAATACAGACTGTCATTGTTCTCGTTGTTCCTACCCTCATACTGCGAGCTAATCAGCGTTTATACTATAATTGCTTCCTTTAAACAGTGACTCATAACATTATCAATAATTTTAGAGAATAAATGCTGAGAGAGTTGTCGTACTGACTGGCGGAAGCAACTAATGATAATAATAATAATAATAATAATAATAATAATAATAATAATAATGATAATAATAAATGATAACAATAAAATAATGAAAAAATAATAATAATATCTAAATAAGGTACATGATAATAACATGTAGATGATATACTAAAAACACTAGGGGATATGAAATAAGGATTTGGAATATTCTGTAAGATACGATATAAAAATTGCGTGCTGGGGTTTTGGGAGCTGTCGTAACCCACACCATGGGAGAAGTCGGATAGTTAAGCCAATAGAGGGAGTTGCACAAGAGGTATATATCCCAGCTGCTGCCAGTCACGTATGGAATGTACCACGGCTGTGTTGCTGCACTCAAGTACAGCCAGATCTTTCAAGCAGCCCCTGTTGTTCCAAGCAGAGCCTAGCTTGAAGCGAACGGTAGGGAACAGTGTTGGCGTGCATGTGGGAGGTTACAAGAGGAAGAAGCGGCCTGTAACACACCCTAAGAGACAGGATACAGGATATAAAAGAGGCCTGTAACACTTATCGGGGAGGGGGATGCAGGAGGACGTGACCTGTAACACTTATTCGGAGCGAGGATACAAGACACAGCAGTCTATAACGCTCACAGGGTGTGAGGATACAAGATACAATAGCCTCTAACGCCCACTATGGGGTGAGGATATGGGATACAACGGACTGTAACACTCGCTAGGGGCGAAAAACCCAAAAAAACAGCGGTCTGCATTACTTCTTAGCGAGACGAGCTTACAAGATACAGCGGCCTGTAACACTCACTTGGGGTGGGGATACAAGATACAGCGGCCTGTAACACTGACCAAACACCCCCTCATGGCAACAACATAAGGGGCGACTATCTGGTAGGTGACAGTGAGCAACACGGGCGGGTCTGTTCGCCAACACACCGCCATCTCTCACATGACAGCTACTTCAGTTTACCGTCTCCACCAACACATTCCACCAACCACCATCGCTCGACCACCCACACTATCAATACACAGTATATCCTGTCTGAACCAGTATACTTATACCTTATGCAGGATGATACACGAACCTTGGATATCTTAGCCTGGCCCTTGAGTATTATGTACAAAGCCAGGCCATCAAACTCACCATGGGTCGTATTATCGTGCTCTAGTTAACAAGCCGTCGGGATCGATCGTACTGTGTCGTACTCAAGGGCCGTGCCGTACTATTGTAAGAGCCGTTCATTCGTGTAAGGTTCGCAATGTTGTTAAAAGGGTCGTAATGTTGTTCACAAGATCTTTACTTACGCCATTCTTTATCTAAAACCAATTCGATATCTGCATTAATATTCATAATCTTTTTTCTTTTTTTTAAATGACAAGCATTGTTTTCGTCCTAAATTAATGTTTTTGTCAGCAGATATCATTTTTATCCTCAACTGTTTGCATATCTAATTAAGTCAACAGTATTTTACAACCGAACAGAAAAAAAATGACTTTTTTTAAATATTAATATTCAATTATTTTTCTCCAAGGACGCTGATTGATTTCATCTTTTGATAATTTTAAAAAAAAGCACTTGTTATTGGCCATCCAATGAACGTTATAACGCTCCTATGTACAGCTTAGCCACATCAGTATGTCGTAACGCTGTGTGTATGTGTGTGTGTGTGTGTAGCCTAGCTCCAGCCATGTCTTTTAAACGCTGTTGTGTACAGCCTGACTCGTGTGAGCAACGTTTTGTGTCAATGGTATACACCAAACTCTACTTTAACTTAGAACTACTGAGTATTATACGATAAAACAAACAACATATCACTGTCTGGGCTCGTCATTCTAACAGAACCTTTCTCTTCACAGTATTCGTAACACATTTATATCTACTCCTATGAGTCCACGGGGGAAATGAAACACAAAAAGTTCCCAAGTGCACTTTCGTGTAATAATCACATCATCAGGGGAGACACAAGAGAGAAATATAACAGTCAGTTGATATCCAACGAAGAGACGTAGCTAGGACGCCATTTGGTAAACATGTGATTGTCCAAAACATTGACGTAGTAGACTCCGGTCCTCGTGGCCAGGTCTTAAATTAAACATATAACAATAAAAAGAACACGTTGTGGCTGTGAAGAAAGACATGAGAGGGTAAAGAAGTCCAAAGCTTAACAGTGTGCGGAAAGATAAAGATATCACTACGGTACATCTCACACACAGTTACCGAAGGCCATATGACGCGGTGGTTCGCTGTCTGACTGTTCTAGCTAATGGATGGTTGGTGCAAAAATCGTCAGTTCTCGGGAGGAAAAACCAAATGAATACTATATTGACTGAAAAAGGGAAACAAAATATGCACTGCAGTGTAAGGGCAAGTAGACTTAGTTTTTGGAGTGGGAAAAATCTTGTTTTACGAAAATGTGACAGATTAATTAACATCCTCTCTACATGTGGTCTTACCAAATGAATTGGCGGGCTTATATGTAGCCTCAACAAATAAGAATTACCTCTTAGTTTGTTGGTCTTCTGGAAGAAGAAGAAGAAGAAGAATCACCATTCCAAACTTCCGACAAGATCTGTGTAAACTTGTTTTCATCTTCTGCAGGGAAAAGTTTGCAATGCCTCGGTTCTAAATCTCCACAATTTGCGATAAAACTTCGAGACCATGCTAATTTTTTTTTTTGGATTTCACACGTTTGGTCCTGAAGAAACATTAGAACCTGAAAACTAACATTTTAAGACCTCTCTCTTGAAAAATAGTATATAGGAAATAAAATACTCGTCGTCGTCCCAGCCCAAATATCAAAAATCAAAAACATGGGGATCTTCAACTGTACACGCTGTGGTAAAGTTTTAGTCTCGAGGTAAGTTGACGAAATATACCTAGAGTTCCTTCATCTCTAGTTTTACGAGTACAAAAATCCATAATCTTAAGGAGAGAAGTACTTTCAACTGGAAAAGACATCACAGGAATTCCAAGAGAAATATACAAATGATAAAGAAAGTTACAGACGAAGCTGAAGGTGGAAAAGGCTCCCGTGTTGTGGAACATCTTAAAAATATCATCCAAATGAAGATAATGAGACCTAAGCAACTGATAATCAAAGTAATCTAAATTCTTTTGGAATCTTTTGAAAACTCAACACACCCACGATACATATCAGCGAGTAGCAGTTGGTATACATGCCCAGCCCACCACAGCCTAGCATGATACGTAACCTCGCCATACTCGTGACCAGAGGCTTCAACTTCATTCATTTATCTATCAATATTTCACAATCATTTACACAGCTATATGAGAGTGGCAAACTCAAGGCATTTTTATGATCGCGCCATCTATATTTGTAACTCTGAACTTCCTCCTGTCGTTAAGAAGTGTCCATCTTCAGTAATGCAACTGTCACCTTACCGAGTCATCGTACTACATCATCTCGTTGCCCTAACTTTTGTGCCTCGGTCCATATGAACATTTATCGGTTTACTTATCCTCGACAATGGGACGCAATAGTTCAATGAAAACCCCCATTGATCAAATGATTTATTCTTCTAATACATAACCAATGTGAAAACCAGTTCCAAATTAAAAACATTCCCCATCCATTTTTTCGTTGGATTTAAGTTGGAAAAGCAACTACTAACTAAACTCGGTATATATATATATATATATATATATATATATATATATATA
>JAUUDZ010010825.1:0-18776 GCA_032361705.1 Panulirus versicolor | reverse complement strand
AAAAAAAAAAAACGACGCCATATCCATTCTAATCTCCCTAATAATGATCCTTAGAATGGTTGCAAGTCTCATTAACATGAAATACACTTTGTTTCATGTAGTAGAACATACAACTAGAAACCTGGTTCATAAGGGCACTGATGTTGCTGGGATATCGCCGCTTTAAAAGGGGTAATGTGTCCCTTAAAACCACATTATTTAATGTTTTAAAGAGGTAAATGTGTCTCTTAAACCACACACTATGTAATATCTACCAACAGTTCCAAATATAATTATGTTACATACCTTCCCCCGGCCGGCTGGTGTTGTGATGAGGCAACCATCAGTTACGAAAGACGAGGAGACTTTCAGGAAATTAATTACGTAATCACATATTTTCCACGTAATTACACAATCACACAATTACTTTACATCTTCCTGGAATTATCTAATCCATTTACCTTCGGTAAATTATGGAGAATTTCCTAGTATTGATCACTGTTCACTAAATGTACCAATACTTCCACCATATTGTTCAGTAGTCAGTATAATATGTGCAATATTTTCCGACAAAATAATCACTGTTCTGATATTTTCACAATACCTTTCACCAGTCAATGAATGTTACAATATAATACCATATTCACAACTCACTATAATCACTCTATGTAGTAATGAGGCTTGTGTAACTTGGGTTTTGTTCACCAATCACTACACTAACATTAATATCCAACACATCCTTATTTCGGACTATATGTACTCCTCTCATTTTCTTTTCTTCAGTCTTACTTTTGGCAAACTTTTTTCCAGTTTCGAATCATGAGTCATTACTCACTAATTGGTGATGGATGACACGTGAATACAGCCATGAGTGAGGGTACCCAGCCCTACGCCAGCTGTTACATCCACAAGGCACAGGTGGAGATCACTCTGACTAGACCCCCACACCAGAGTGAAGTTTACACTCAGTTCTTGCACTCACCTTTATCTAAGCCAGTCAGAGCGAGTCCACAAGCACGTTGGTATTCAATGGACTTCTCTCTAGAACAGCAAGACTGTCATCTGAAATGTGCTTAATTTGTCATTCTTTTTTGTGTATTTCACTGCCTCCAGGTTTTGCTTAAAATATATCATTTGCACTATGACTTTCCTCTGATTAAACCACATCGTGTGTACACTCACCGGGGAAGACGCAAGCGAGTTAATATTGTGATAACATTGGGATTAATTAGTATTAACTCATTTTCTGTTTCACTGAAGTCGGAAGCTTTTCCAAACCTACTTATAAATAGGACTTATTTTCCAATGATTAACAGAGCTGTGCTATGCTTTGATCAGTGGATGCTGGGCGTAAACACAGACGTGTACTTCGTACGTCACGTACAACTGAGCTCCTGCGGAGAACTGAGGGAAATGGTAGTTTATTGTTGACGTGTAAGTACCTAATGCCAGATGTCTCATTTTCTATGTTGTTACCAGGGTAACCTCACTAATTTTACTAAGATATGTTATTTCTTTTCATAATGCAGTTGTCATAGCTGGGTTAGGTTTACATCTCTGTTAATAGTATCGTTTATGTCTGAGATATTTTGAATTACGAGTAGAGCTACGTTGTTGAACCTTGCACGGAACAGTCGTTTGACTGTTTACATGAGCGATCTTGACTGAACGAATTCCCTCAGTATGTGGAGGATTCTATACATAGACATTTTGGAAGAAAAACCATGAAGATAAGAATAAACATACATGACACAAGTGCACAAGCATTTGCGCCGGCAAACACAGAAACGCGCACCAATATAAGCACACACACACACACACACACACATCAGAGAACACACAAAAAATTATAAAGCTTGTTTATGTCTCTATGATTCGATAATGAGGTGAAAATGAAAAATATTAACAACTAGAGTCTGAAGAGATTAGATCATGGGAACTCAAAACAACAGTGGGTTTTATCGTTATAAGGTTCCAGCAGGGACAGGGATAAACAGGAACTGAGTTATTTAGGGAAGTTGTTCTCAGCTGGGGTTAGTGTCCACGTATTCTGGAGGTGGATGTGAACTTCAGGCACACCCTGACGTGGAGGCAATTAACCGACCCAGCAGAGGAATGGGAGGTAAGAGCCGAGTCCCAAAGAGATTGAGGATATAGTGCAGGCCGTATGGATAGGCATCTGACTTCGGCCGGTTTAATGGATGCATCTTGTTAGGTTCTTATTCGATCGTATGGAAAAGGTGATCCATGCTTGTGGTGGCTGAAACACTTAATGATCATAGAACATGGATAAAGAACACATTCTCAACTTGTGTATCATTTCAACGCATTGTACCATTGAAAAAAACCATATTCAGTTTACTTCGATGAAGATATCTTGTAAACACCATGTCACAAAGTGCATCATTAAAACAGACTACAAAAATGCTTTTATAAATAAACCTGACTATAAAATAACTGTCTTTTGTAGGAAGTGAGCTTGAAAGTTTAGGCAGTAAAAGCAGACGAACAATTAGCAAAAGAAAAAACTTTACAGATGAATACATAATGCTTAAATTTTCATGACCATTAGATTTTTTTTCCCCTTTACTATACATGCTTAAGGTTGTGATTTATCAGTCTATTCTGTTCTTTGAAAAAATATGTGTTCATTTTTCTTAAACGAATAACTACCCCCTGTGAATGCCAGGCTCATGCATAACAAGATGGTATAGTCTTTTTGTCATAAAACACCAATCGAGAAAATCTTGAACCTTTCTTACAGATGCTCAAGGTAATTAATTCTACGACCATATACAGTCTTACCGTATTATATGGCTGTTGTGTTGTCAGCATAGACACGGCATACCCTCAGCTGAGCCTGCAATATCAGTGAACTGACGACGATGCAGGTATTGATGTGCGAAACAATATGACAAAATGTACAAAGCATTTAGAGAAATGCTGATTGGTCTGTCCTACCCTTCGAATTTAAATTGATATAAAAAAAATATATTGACATATAAGTAATTGTGGTCTTCCTTTCATAATATTGTAATATATCGATTGCTAGTGACATTCTGTCAGTTACCATAATAAATGACTGATTTCATATTTCGATGTATATAACTGTAAAGTGCGGCATACCATAATTATTAGGAAAATTGTCACATATTTACGGCTGCCAGCTAAAGAGACAAGGCGAGTTATATTAATTATTTCGAAATTCATCGGAGTCATCCTGGTAAGGACATTTACCTTGTATACATCTCAAAACGACTTTGGCTCCGCCCACTCGTTTGTTTATGTTTTGTCCGTTCGTCGTCCATATATATGATGAATCTAACATTAATGTAATCAAAAGCATTATTCATTAATAAGTATGAAAATCTATTCTTATGATTTTAAAAGAAATTCAGACACCTGATGCCAGGATTTTACATGTAAACATGACCGAGTCAAACTACCGTCGTAGCATTCAAAACACCAATCACATTCCTCTCCTAACTGGCCCCGCCTACTCTCATGGACCAAGAATAGCCGGCTGGCCCCAGAATTGCCAACTAGTTGGCGATAGATCTAGCGCTTTCTATAAAGATCTAACGCCTAAATTTCGTGTCTAGCGCCTTAGCGAGTTTCTCGGCGCTTGTTTTTGTATTTAACGCCAACCTTAGTGTTATTTCAATACATGAGGAAATTCAAATATCAATTAGAATGTGTTGAAATGATTCAAGGAGTTTAATCGAAACCTATCAAAGTAAGGAAAACAATACAAATATTGCACGTAATTAAATTTGATCGAAATAACGTTTAACTTTTTTGGAACAGGTTCAGTTCGAGCGTATTCCACGGGTTCCCCCTCCTCAAGTCCCCCGTTCAATTCAGGTTCCGTCGAACCCTCGATGGCGACAGAACTTTCCGTAAGTCATGAAGAACAATAAATAACATTGCTGGTTGTGTGTGTGTGTGTGTGTGTGTGTGTGTGTGTGTGTGTGTGTGTGTGCAGGACATTATGAATAATGAACGCAACATGAGTAAGAGATCTATTCAACATTTTACAGCTGAGTGATTGAAAGACCCATAATATAACAAGTGGTTAAGAAATGTAGAGAGGGGATGACTCGAAATGTCTTTGCAAATACTGCCATTCTCCATTGTCTGCCAAACTTAGTGACATTGAAAGACACGGCTAAACAGCTAAAAACAGGAAAGCTGAAAAGCCATTCAGCACTCAAAGACAAACCAGAATTCCGTTTGAAAAAGTGGGTGATGACGCATGGGGGACTGAAGGAAATGTATCGCTATTCATTGTAGAACATTGTTCATTACGTGTTGTTGATCATCTCAGCGAGCTGTGCAAAGTACGATTTGCAAGTAGTAAAAGATGAAAGAATTTCAAGTTAAAAAATGTCGAATTGTAGTGCAGTTGTTTGCAATGTGATTGCCCCGCTATTTTAGCAGTTACTTGAAAAGCGACTTTGTCAATCAGAAGTTCAACCTCATGATTGATGAGAGTAATGATATTACGGTAACGAAACTACTGGGTATCGCTATCCGGTTCTATTCTGAAAGTAAGAAGATGGTAGTGACTTTCTTGGCCTTGTTGAGCTGACTGACAGTAATGCTAATGGAATATGTGTGCCATCATCAAGTCCTCGAAAAATAATGGGTTGAAGTTACAGAACCTTGTTGCAAATGGCACCGACGATGCTTCACTGATGACAAGTGTTAACAGTGGAGTGTATGCTAAACTCAAGTTAGAAGTTCCTCATCTGATCCTGATCAAGTGTGTTTATGTGTCATTCTCTACAGCTAGCTGTGTCTCCCTAGGAACCTAGATTGTGTGATCAGAGAGACCACTCTCTCATTCGACAAACAAGGTACAAGGAGATCTTTTCTTTGATCAATGATGGTCAAGATCCATTGAAATCAATACAGTTAAGCCAGATTCGATGGCTGTCAATAGAATTAGCAAATGTCAGAATACTGCAACAGTGGGTCGAACTTAAGACTTACTATGAAATGGCAAGAAATGGTGAAAGGTGTTACACAGCTCAGATCCTCTATGACATGTTTTGTGTTTAGAAAAAGTATGCCTTCCCGATATTCCTGAAGCATATTCTTGGAGAAGTTGTGTGTAGATGGAGAATTTGAAGCGGAGGTACAGGATCCAACCAAACTGCTAAGAGGCCTTATTCAACTTATTGATTCTATAAATTCTAAGGTCCTCATCCCGGGCAGAAGATTAAAGGAAGGAGATTCAGTAGAGAACTACTCAGATCCACGTCCGTAATTGGGTTACGAGTTTGAAAAGGAGATGGCACAATGTAAGTTTCCTGATGAAAAGGATATTCGAGGGAGATGCATACAGTTTGTAGTGGATTTTTTTAATGTCAGCTGAAGCCATAAACAGGATTCCAACCTATGCGCTCGACCCTGGAACGCTAACCACTACACCATTGCCAGACAGTGTCCAAGTGTTACAGTCCATGTCATATTTGAGTGTAAGTGAATGCCTGGAATACTGGAATCAGCATAGATGTTTACTGATAATGAAGAAATTCTCACACGCATTGAGTTGCACTGGAGGAAGCTTCTTTATGTATTATGGAAACAACACTGGCACCCGAGCACTCTGGGCTGAAAGAGCCTCGTTCAGGGATGCAACAGGAGAAAAAAAACCCTCAGTGACCTCTCTGAGTTGCCTTTGACTGTGTTGACATAGCCTCACTCCAATACTGATGTAGAGCATATCATTAGCTATATGAGCATCGTGAAGTCAAAGCTTCGAAATAGACTTAGATGAAATACTATCAAGTATGGATTAAGATGAAATGGAAACTGCTGTTATGATTATATATTGCCTAAGGAAATACTGAAAAACATAGGGTCATTGGAAGCATACAAGTCATCGCAACCGTAACCAGGACCCTCACAGAGACCACTACAACGTTGCCCAAGTCACCGAGGATGAAAAGATTGCGGATTGGGAGTTAGCAGATCTGAAATAATGGTGAGTGTTTTAGTGTTAAAGCTGTCAGTCGTACCTGTTATTTAATAATTCGACACGGTAAAGAGCAGAAATAACTCGAATAGCATTTTTTTCGGTCATGTTAGTATGTTTAGCACTTTTTTTTTTTTAGCGTTTTTTAGGAGTGAATCTAGCGCCATCTAAAATTTTGAGTTAGCAACACTGACCAAGGATAATCACCATTTGTTGCTGGACATTGAAGACGGTCGGATGTTGATCAAGTGCTGTGCGATACTATGTTTAATTATATTTGTGTTATGCGTTATGACTCTCAGAAAACAAACGAACAGACAACTCTAATGCAAATGAGATCATAGAAAATACCAGGATTTCTGTTCTGCCTTAACTGTAAACACCGAGTAAATATATCTCGGGGAAAATTATAGTGTAAATGATTTTTTGAGAAGGCATCATATCCAGTGGGTGTCAAGAATCTGAAATATTTAGTGGTTTTTAAGTGACAAAAACATACAGTTGTGTGAGTGGAAAAATCGTGTGATTTCTTCCAAAGTGCAAACCTCACTTTTACGTAGATCATGGCCTTGGGCAACGGCAGCTGACCGAGGTCTATAGATACCATTACTCATGACAGTACTTACATGTAACTGATTTACTACACAGTGAGTAAATTCTTTGATTTCAAACGGTGAAAACAGTCGTGTATAAAGACTAGAATTGGAAAACTGTATAGTCAAATTATTGCAGCATACGTTTTAAGTGAACAATAATTTGTAAACATTGCACAACATAAGAGATTTATGAATAATGTAAGTGGAAATATAGCCTCATTCAGCCATGAACAACAGAGTGGAGATTTTGCAAAACAAATTGATGTTAAATGGCTTAGAAATGAAGATTTGTAAATTATATACACTACCTGCATATAGTGTAACCTGTTGAAACTATAGGTGATTGTTTTCCTTGTAAGACTTGTGGAAATATTGCAGAGTGGTGAGGAAGTGCATGAATATACTGAAATATAGCTTTCAAAATTATATGAGCTACCTGTAAGAATTGTATACACTGACTTGATATAGTTCGCGAGATCTTTGAGCTGAAGTGGTTAATTTTCTGAAATTGCAGTGGAAATATTGCAATGCAGAATGAACAATGATAACTTGAATGTACTGTAATACAGCTTTCAGAGTGATAAAACTACATTATGACGTTGAAAGTTTGTCATGGTGATTAATATCCTGAAAGCCTAGTGGAAATATTGCAAACTAAAGTGGTGAAAGACGGCACAGACGTACTGTGATATAACTCAATGAATACTACTTGAGTACATTGTGACTTGGTAACATTAATTTCCCGAAAGTCAAGAGTAAGTATTGCAAAATGGTGAAGACGGCTCTTAGATATACTGTGACACAACTCTCAAACTTTATACGTTACCTGAATATTGTGCGAGTGCTTGAAAATTTATGAAAGTGATTAATTACGTGAAAGCCTCGTCACTTTTTGACTGATGGCTGCAGCAGCAGTACACTTCACTTCAGCAGAAAAGGTAAGTAAAATGATAACTTATTTGTGGACTTTTTGTCATATTTCATCTATTTTAGGGTTCATTCCTGAATGTTGTTTGGCAGTTACATTTTCAAGATAGATTCCAGATTAGGTTTGGTTAGACACAGGTATTTTGGGACACAGTTTATGTCGCTAGTGTAGAATGTTACACATTTAAGGATCGCGTTTTGTGTCTTCCTCTTCATCCTTCCTTTAAGATACTCAAAGAAGCTACTGACCGCAGGCTTAGGTCTCTATGTCAGATGCATATGTCTTGTTTTATGAGTCTTGGTGCTCTAATGTCATAAAACATATGCTCTTTCTCTATTTCTTGTCTAAAGGACTTTTATAACTTAGTGGATGAGGTTTGGGTCACTTTTGCAGATAGATTATTTCAGATTTTTGCAAATTTGACACTATAAAAGTTCTTCCTGAGACATTTATTCCACTGATAATGATATAGCTTCAATTTCCCCATTTTCCCCCGTTCTGGTTGTACAGATAGATTAGACATTTGATATGTTTGGAGTATATATAGTAAATGCCAAATAGCATTTAATGTACTTTAGTCAGATCCCTTCTTGCTTTAAGTGAACGTTAGTATTTTTGACTCAAATTTTTCTTGGTATAATAGTTATTTCAATGTAAGTGACATATAACACAAATTTGCTTGTTGTGCCCAGTTATAATTTCCATGTTCAAGAAGTGATCTTACAAGTGACTTGGACAATGGTAGGATATTTTTATTTCATTATTTCATATAAGACTTTGAATGTTCTCTTTAGTGAGCGTAGATTATTTTTGTGGATGTCAAATTTCAGATCATCATCTATATGGATTCCAATACCATTTTCCTCTTCAGATAAGGTGAGTCAGTTTCTTCAGAAAACTTATACATACGTTTTCTGTATGATCAGGTAGCATGGTGAATTATTTTTGCGGATTAAGATTTTTAACAGACACTCATTACTCCAGTTTTGTAATCTAAGACTATCTTGATGGTGTGTAGAGCGATCATCATCACTCGAAAATCTTTTTTTTTTCCATCGCTTAACATATGAACGTCAGAGTCATTTTTTTGTTGATCATGTGTGTTTATAGCAAACAGCATAGTTCTGAGAACTGTTCCACGGGGAATTCCGCCAAACGTATACTTTTAGGAACACTATTCACCACTAACAACCACACACTGCTTCCGATTCTCCAAACATGATAACTTTCAGCCTAGTTTAAGTTAGTGATGTATGCCGATAATTGGACCATGAGACTCTTGTGTGACACTGCGTGTCCTGTTTTATGTGAGCTTTTGGCTTTAGAATTGGGGTATATTCCCTTGTGGTTCTTATGTGGTTGTTATGATTTTTGTCGTTGGTCAAGGATGCTTACCCTAGACTTGATAATGCAGTTTAGCATATTATGTTACGATTTTTCTTTTTATTCTTGTAAGACTGTGTTATTGTAGGCTTCCCTATATATTCTTGTCATATTTTTAACTTGATTTTTGGCCTGCAGTAACTATCATAATAACTTCTGTCTTTTGCTTCATTATATCTTTTCCATATGTTGATTCTATGTTTTTCTTTTTTGAGGTTAAGGGGCAACTACCCATCCTTACTTTATTCTGTGGGATTGATATATTTGGTTCAAATGTCTTTCACAATAACCTTCGCCCTAATCTTGGTCCTAATTTGTATTATACTTTATACACGTACTTCCTAGCGTCACGTGAATTTCATAAAATAAGATTTTGCTAGGAACTTAACCTAGCCTAACTCATAACTTGAAGAACATTCCACATTTGGCCACGGATCATAATACATATTTTTGACAATGTTTGCAACAGTTAATTTTTTCCACCCTCTACTACTGTGCTTCACTGTAGGCAGTACAACTATTTCATGGAACACACTTCTAGTTAGGTCATTATCTCAGCTATTGCTTGGCCCGCTGTTTCCCTTATGTCCACTTAGTATTAGAAGCTACTTGATCTTATATAAGGATATGTTCAAAATTCTCCAGTAATGAGTGTAGCATCTGATGCACAGTTCTCTCCAAAATGAGGATATTTGAATGACTCAAGAGAGGATGTAAATAATATTACAGGTTTTCATGTCAGAAGTTTCGTGCCACATATACCCAACCTCCATAACCAATGAACATGGAGTTTATATGAGGCTTTGAAGGGTACAGACAACCTAATATAACGTAATGTAACCTAACCCTGATTTTTTTTTTGAGCAAGAGAGGATCAGTCTTCATGTGATTTATTTATTTTATTTATTATTTTATATATTGATTTTCATTTTTTGTTAATCGAGAGGATGAAGTGGTGGGACAAGAGAGGGATTGTTTGAAATGGAAGGAAAGACAAATGTGGGCAAGTGTATGTGCATTTATTTTTTATGCATGTTGGGGATTTTTGGGAGCATGATTTTAGTGCCTTTTTTATATGCCCCCGGCATATCGTTGGGTTTTATTCTTCCTAGCGCCGCTATAGCAAATTTGTTGATTTTGTATTTTTTTTCATTATCCATTCCTTTTCATATTTGTTTAGTCAGGTTGTATTCGTGTACACTAAACGAGTATGTTTTGGGAGTGAGTTCTGGCAGGCTTGATATTTATGTGGCGCCATAGGCATAGATGTCCATGTTATGATTTCTGTTGATTTCTGCAGTTGTCTTATTGTGTTCTCTGGTATTCTTAGTTGTTGTAGTTTATATATTAGGCCGTTTGTCCACACTCTGTCGGAGGCTTTGCTTACGTCTTTTTGTATTAACTGAGTAATTTACTCCTTGTACTCTGGAAATAGCGATATTTTCTGCCCCAGTTGCTGAGGCGGTGATTTTTCCCCTCCGGTAACCGTATTGATTTGGGTTATAGACTTTGTTACTTCCAAGGCGCCTTCTTAACCCAAGGTTTATGACTCTTTCCAAAAGTTTCCCCTAGAACTTTTAGGAGGGACATTGGGGCGGTAGTTCGCCGGCCTTGTTTCTTTGCTTTGGTACCATTTTACGTTATTTTCGTTGAACCTTTTGGGGAAAGTAGCCTGTACTTACTATATAGCACTGTGGATGTCGAGATGGTAGTTCTGTACTTACTGTGGATGTCGAGATGGCAGTGAAGTCCTTCTAGAGGTAACTTGCTAATTGGCCCTTATCTACTTTACTTTTTCTCGAGGCTGAGTCCATGGTTTTGTGGATGCCTGTGCGAAGTTCCGGCAAGTCAACTGCCAGCGAGAGGCTGTTGTTATGGGACAAACCGACCGAGTTTATGGTATGGTGTGGGATGTTTCTTTCTCTGTTCCGGGGCAGCCTGTCTTATATTTCTTTTTTAATGATCTTGGCTTTAGTTTCTCTTTCCTTCATACGTGATCTTAAACACTGTTTTTCTAATTCTTTTTCGTGAATTTTGTCACAACTTGAATCATCAGTTTTGTTATTGTTGACTTTCAGATTTTTTTTTTATTATGTTACATCTGGAATTATTCTGTAAGAGTCTGACTCCATGCCAGAATGCTCTCGGGTCACTATATTTCTGCTGTAGGGAGTGGATCGTATTTTCTAGGTGTAGGTTATGTTGTTCTCTCACTTTTTCCTTTTAGGTCTGCTGGAGGTTTTTACATTGTTGGTATAGAGCATAAGTCCAGCCGTAGGAGTTGGCGTAGGCATTGATACAGGTGAAACGATGTTTGTTTTCTATTAATTCGACAGTGGACGAAGGGTATGGTAATGTCATGTGGCTGTTGATAGGAATTGCAGTTGATTGAATATTTCCTATGGTTCCTTACAACCAATCTAGAGCCTAACGTGTTACATCGAGTCTGGTGATTGTTTCACTACGCAGGTAACGGGAACATTGTTACCCCTTACCCCCGATACCCTCATATCAAATACCCCTTAACGCGATGCAACCCCACACTCACTTCTCTCTTACCCATGACCAGAGTCCTATACCCCTATATGATATACCCCTTATCACCATGTCCCTTTATCGTGTACCCTCCACCGCCATTTGTATACCGGCGACCTCATACACCCTTCCTCTACACAAGTACTCTACACCCTACCACCCTTACCTTCATCTAAATGTACTGAAGTATAGTGATAGTCTTCGTTTTGACAATTTCTGGTTACGGACCACAGTCCTGTATTATAATTTTGTAATCTTATTTTTGGAGGATCAAGGAAATGAACTTGAAAGAAAGTGGTATAAGAAGCAACCGTGAGGGAGGAAGAGGAACAAGGGAGGAGAGGGAGGAGCCTAGGAGGAGGGAGTAAAGGGATGGTTGAATGCGAGAGAATGTATGGGAAGGACAGATAGATAACAGACAACTTGATGGTTCTGATGAAGTAGCCTGCTTGGAAGATGGCAACAGTGCTCTTCATTGCTAATTGGTGCAGATAGTGACAGGATCAGTAAGCAGAGGACTCACTCCTCCTTACCCGCCTCTCTCTCCAGCATATCATACAGTATAGTCACAAGAGAACACCTGATTCATGAATATACTGGTAGCCATGTGGTATGTGAAACACGAAGATCCGAACGCTTGCTTTAATATTCACATCATCCAGGGATATCCCTGATCATGTGAATACGCACGAAAGTGCTCGGATCTTCACGTTTCATTTTCTGCGTGGCTACCATCTTGGCATATATCATGGAGTGAGTATACGAAGGTTTCTTTTTTTTCAGGAATGCATGATTAAAAAACACAATGATCTAATGTCGGATGTTAGGTAGCCTGGACAGGAGTCTTTGTGAATAGACTTAGTCTTTGATAGGTCATATAACAGAAATATTTGTCTTCCCACATCTAAAGAAATAATTAATAACATAAGAATGATAACTCTGATTATCATGAGTAATGACATTTAAAAAATGTTTAACCTAGTACTTAACGTAACTTATAACTTGAACAACATTCCATCTTCGGCCATAAATCATAATGCAATGTATTTGACGTTATTAAACCTATTTCCGCTAATTCTTATTTCACTCCCAGTAACTGTGTTGCACTGCAGGCAATGCAAGTGTTGCATGGAACACATTTCAGGTTAGGCATTATCTCAGATATTCTCGACCCACAGTTTCCACTTCTACCCAAGCTAGGAAGAGCTTACCAGAATTAAGATATTGTCATTCTTCTTCTTCAATAGATGGTCCAGAATCTAATGCCAGCCTCCAACCGAAATGAAGACACTGAAGGTCTATTAGATGTAATGGGTAACGAAAATAAGATTGTAAGTTTTTGTGGCCTAAGCAACTTACCGCATGCCCCCGACCCGGAGCCATGCCTAGTTAACTCAAAGATTAGGTTTGCCTAGGTTGGGTTAGTACAAACCTAACCTAACCTAGCCTCATTATATTTTAGGAATCCTTTCTTTATCCCATACCCACAGTATTCATACCTCTTGTACCGTGGTACCAGCATACACCCCACAATTCACACCATACATATCTTCCTCTGTCCCTATACTGTACGTCGTCCCGTCGTCAAAATGTACAAGTTATAGATATAAACTTGTTGACAGTTTGTACTTAAGACGAACCAAGTTCTTTAACTTTTGTAACCTTATTTTGTGGAGGAAGAAGGGAGAAGCATGGGGAACAAGGAAGCCTCTGAAGAGGAGGAGGTGATACAAGGAAGAACACATGAAGGAGGAGCAGGAATAAGGAAGGAGGAGAGGAGGAGGAGGAAAAGGGAACTGAGGTGGGGAAATAGGTGAGGGGCAGGGAGTACAGATGGGAAAGACAGATGATAAGAGTCAGACTTGATGGTCTGTGATGAAGATGATGAGCTGGAGGATTCGCCAGACAGAGACAGGATATCTGAGCAAAAAGCACCACTCTACCCATCACTCACTCCGGAACATCAGCCGGCAGAAAAAATGATCTGTGAAGGCGCTTGGTATCGTATACATAGATAGAACAGCCATTTTTTTTTTCAAGGAATGTTGTATAGATGATTATTTGAACGATTAATGGTGGAAATGAAACCAGTGTTCGTACACATTTGTTCAGGGGATTAAGTATATATATATATATATACAGATATGGTAGACGACGCGAAACCCGAGGGTACAGTTGAACCTCTTCCTCAAGTGTATAGATAAAATGTTTTGATCATACGACTTCCAAACAATATTTTGCAAAGTTGATATATATTGTTCCATACCATCCTTGTGTCTATGTATCTTCTTAGTCGCTGTGGTGGCTTGCATTCTGTGCTTTTGAGTAGCTATGGTTCCTTGCAGTCTGTACCTCAGTCACGCCTGTGTCATAATACCTAAAACGGGTCAAGTGAATTAAAACACGTATTTCTGCAAGCTTGAATATCTGTTTTATCTTTTGGAGGACAAGAACATGCACAGAGAGCCGTCCATCTGAGGTCAGTTCGAAGACATTTGTGGATTCATTTGCGGATTTCACTTTAGGGTTTCTGCTCGCGTAGTGTAAGAGGTCATAACAGGCTTTACTAGCTTCCAGTAACCTCGTCCATCTTAATGTCTCAACCATGATCTTTAGGCTGCACCCAGCCTAAGTCTCTATGACGGAAGATCTTGCTGGGTGATCATTATCTGATCGTAGAACTAAACAGGCGGTTTAATCTACCCTCCTGATGTACTGCGTTGACGTGTCTAGGGTCCACAGCAGCTTGATGAGTGTTTTTGATATGTCTGAGAATGAAATCATCAACATTTAAGAGGACATTTTGGGAGCACTTCCGAAAATACTCTCTAAATGTCTCGAGTGGTTCACTTGCCTGCGTCTCCAAATGCTGATGAGGAGTCACATCGTCTTCAGGAAATGAATGGAAAGCAGTGCAGAAGTTATCTCTGGCCTCATGACGAGATGCAGTTAGGTGCAGTCTCAAAGGTGTTTGCGGATCAAAGGCAAGTTGTGTTTTCTAGCTAGGTGTCAGTGGCGGTTCGTTTGTTTCCTGGAATTCCTTTTGATCCACGAGCTTCTTAGTGAGCGAGCCAGGTCTGTTTAGGTGGCCTAATGGATTTCACCAGAACGGCATCCATAATTAGCCTGTGTCTTCTATCTTTATGTAGCTCTCTGTGATGCACTCTTCGAAATGGCTTTCCAAGGCCTTCAAACGCGGTGATGGGGGCTCGCGCGTCTCTTGCACTAGAGAGAAAACAAAAGAAAGAAGAGGAGGAGGAAGTGAGTGCAGGGAGAGAGAGAGAGAGAGAGAGAGAGAGAGAGAGAGAGAGAGAGAGAGAGAGAGAGAGAGAGTTGGAGCTGAAGAAAAATAGGGAGTCGTACACTCGATCTTGATACTCTGTTTAATCTTTTCCTGGATAACCCCGGTTCGGGGACCAACTTACTCTGAATGGAAATTCGAGGTTCCAAACTTTGGCCTGCATACAATAGTAACCCGGACACGGGCTTTGGAAACTGCCAGAGGAAGAAGTGAAAGTTTCGTCTCAATAGAAATGAGACATCTGCTTCATGATCCTGTTCGAACGACCAGTGAAAAAAAATTTCGAACGACCAGTGAAAAAAAAAGAGGAGGTTTTATGACAGTTCCACGGGATCACTCAATTTTTTTTTCTTTGATGTTTGCTGAGGCGTTAACCACTACACCACGGAGGTCCTGTGAGTCACTTACGTGAACCGTGGCATCAACACCGACGGTGAGATGACCTCCCGTTTTCATTATGATCATGACGGATCGCATTCTAAGCCGCTTAATGTTTAGCTGTGAAAGCTTGCTTGAGACTCCCGCTCTCTTATTTGGTCACTCAGCCATACAGGTTAACACGATCGATTTGCTAGTCATGCCTTAACCTACCTTCCTGCTCCAGCAGTTCCTTCAATCGTTAGGAGGCTCTTGCAACACTCAGGAAGCTGGCCACGTCCACCGGTCGGAATCCACAGGTCATTAAAGTGTTGTAATGGTGTGTGTGGTGTGTGTGTGTGTGTGTGTGTGTGTGTGTGTTCAGAAAGAGCAGGGCAGTTGAGTAGAAAGTGCTCGTTGTGTTCTTTAAGGTAGTTGCATCGTAAGCATGAAGGGTCTTGTGATATGGTGGAACGGTCTTCGTAATGTTGTAGTAATGTGTGATGCCCAGAGGATGAGCGGAAGAGTGAGACTCGCATCTGTCCTACGTAGCCATAGGTAGACCCCAGTCATACGTGAAGGGCAGGGCGAATTGATAACAAGGATGAGCCTGACCCCAGGAAAGATTTGGGTAAGAGTGTTTTTCTCCTGATCACTTCCAGCAGCTCATTTTTTAGGAGATTCGATAACCTATAGTAATTCTTGATTCCTCGTCATTCCACCCTACTCATACCTCTCTATCCTTCATGAGTTACAGATACTCACCTCAGATTTAAGAGACTGTATATGATATCAAGGTCATAACTTGGATTTAAGGAGAAATCACTATGTACCAATTATTACCGTGAAGAAAAAAAAAGAATCGTTCATTGCCAAGGAATAGTCAAGGAAATCCAGTTCATTTATGGCTTGGCATCACATATTTCCAGCCATGTCGACTAGCAGGGCAAACACGTAAAGTGAGTCATCCATCTCCTTTATTGACCCTTTGCTGGATATTATCATAACACATCCATTCTCGTGAGAATAACAAGCGAATAACAGGATGATGGGAAGGCTCTGGCTGGCACAATAGAATTGGTTTGGGTCCGTTGTATATAGTTCGTTGTAACTACGAAGGGGCTGTGGGAGAGAGAGGTAAGGTACACTATATATACTAGCTTATGACAGTGATCAAATTTCGAAAGAGAAATCATCGTATATTCATGGGTGTTACCGGACTCCCGCCTGCTCGAGGTTACACCACGAGGGAAAAGACATATTTGGCGAGGCTGTATCACTGGGAGTAGAGTCTCCTCAAAGAACTTCTCTTTCCAAAGAGGTCCATATTTCCCTGCTACTGGAAGTGGTACAGCCTTGGGCTGCAGGAGCCTTTTGAAACGTCCTGTGTAACACCGGGACTCTTTCATCGACATTGATCCTGGGGTAATTATAGGCAGATAATTACCCATTTGGAAATAATTTGGTGAATGGAGGAAAGTTGGTAAAATCCTGAAAGCCTGAAATATTTATGCTTGTATTTATTTATTTAGTGGCAAAAATCCACTACGACCGCATTAGACGTATATTTTCCTCTCAGACTGATTCATTAAATGCTGTGCTAACATTACTTTCACCGTCAATCATCAATATATCTTCCTTTATATAAACTTTCCCTTCACAGTCCAAAAATTCAATTGATTTTCAGTTCTTGTATTCGCGTCTCTTCCCTCACTGGCGACACACACACACGCACTCGTATCCATTCCACAAGGATAGTTCTGTTGTAAGGTAATAAATGAAACTCAAGAACAACAATTCCATTCATTCGCACATCTATATACACGAACTGTACAGTGAGGTGTGTTGGGTTTGAGTAATCTAACACAGAACCTGCGTCCTGAGAACACACGTGAATACAAAAAAAAGTTATTGTAAACATTCAAAATCCTCCGTTTAGATGCGCTTGCGCCCACCTGCTCCAGGATATTCAGACGTCTCTTGTCTTGTTTCACTTTGACTGACGTAAATCATGAGCGCACGTAACGATGCTCTCGGAACGCTTCGCCCGACGTGGTGATGCGCTCCATCGCCGTAGAAACTGAAAGGCACAACTGAAAGAAGGAGGACTGACCCTTCGTGAGGGCAGATGAAAGTCGCGTGTGTCATAGATAACAGTAGCCTCTTACATCCATTAGATGAAAGAATTATCATAGCACTCCTCAAACATATGGCATATACATATATATATATATATAAAGGGTTTCCAAGAAAAGAAAAAAAAATTTAAGATATGATACCCAAAGGGCTTATTCTATAATAACCCAGTGGGCTTATTCTAATCAGGTGACAAATACTTGCGGAAAACGTAGGAAAAAAAGGAACGCAGGAAAATTATTTGTCAAGAAGCATATTTTTTTTTTCCCCTCCATGTGCCAGATCGGCTACTGCTACAAGAACGGGATGAAATTATGAGAACCATTTGGTCCCCATTTTCATTGTTGGTGAACTTAACGCGACAGATAGCGCACCTTTTTCTGTCTTTCTGCACATGCAGAAAATTACAGTAGAAATTCAGATTCTACTTAAGTGTACATACAAGCTTTATGATTCAGTGAAAGCTTAAAAAAGAATTTCAGGCTATTATAAGCATCATAAGAAAATGATATGAAAAATAGAAAAGAAAAAACAAGAAGTGAAATATGCGACACCGTATCAACGCGTGGATGGAGTTATGTATGAATCAGTGTAGACCGTTCCGGTCATTCGATACGGGTTCAGTGTGAAGTGAAGCAGTCTCGGTGAGAGGGAGTGAACGAGCCACGCTGCCGGTCCCTACAGACTCTGAGACTCCCTGCTGGTGCTCGCTTGAGACTGGCTGGGTTTTGGTGGACGGTGGGCGGCGGCGGCTGAGGAGCTCTTCTACACTGTGGGCGTGTGGGACGCATCTAATGTGTGCTGCGGGGAGGCGGGTGTGAGCCGGGCGGATGATCCGTCCCACCGCGGTAGCTATGTATCCCTCTCCCTGCCTCACAGACTCGTCCGGGCCCGCTCGAACGTAGATGCTCATCCACTCTTGGGTGTGGTTCGTGTGTGGGTAGACATGGACCAAGAGCAGAGTCAGGGCTACCACCAGAAGGATACCCCAGGCTGGGGGAGGCTCGGCCATCATTGCCGCTCCCGTGTGCATCGCCGCTGGGTGCTCGTCTGAAACAGAACATTACACGTGTTAGTCCCCTCGTCATGCAATGCAAGTGTGATGATATCAATGGGAGAATACGGGAGGGATATATGCCAAACGTGGTACAACAGTCTCAATGCCTCCACGAACGTGCTAAGGCTTTAAAAGGAAGACATCAGAAATTGACTACTGTCGAACAATTACAGGGATTAAAAGTTCATGATTAGGTGACCAGAACACTACACCTCAGCGATGTTCGGAGAATCTTTCGGTACAGTATTGTGTTTTCAACTGTACTGTACAGCCTCATTTAAGCTATATATACTAAATTGCCGCCTGAGTCTCCAAATCATGAAACATGTCGCTTACTGTAGCAGCCGTAAAGCTTAAGATGGAATATTCATTCAGAATCCTATAAGAGACGGGGTGAAATATGTAGTAGTTTTTTAAGTTCAGTACTAAATCAGTAACTTCTTGAGTTTATTTACTTTGTATAAGCATTTTCAAATCAGGCGTTCTGTGTTTTTTTTTTTTTTTTTTTTGGGGGGGGGGGG